>JBBPCY010007407.1:0-15826 GCA_037974405.1 Brachyalestes nurse
GCTTCCACTCACTGGCCACTTTATCAGAAACACCCCCAGTGCTTCCACTCACTGGCCACTTTATCAGAAACACCCCCCAGTGCTTCCACTCACTTCTTCTGACAAAGTGACCAGAAAGTGTTTTTCTTTATCAGATGCTATTTTTTTACAGTGTTCTGTGTTGGTTTAGGTTTTGGTGGAAAATGGAACAAAAGAAGGACATCAGATATTAATGGAAGCCAGAGATGTTTTACTGAAGGTACAGCTAACATAATAATAAACATAATAATTATAATAATAATAATAACAGTAATGTAAAAAATCTTACCTGGGTTTACCTCCTGTATCAGGCACAATTTGGGGTAAAAATGTGTTTAAGATCTTTGCAACACACACAGTCTTGAGTATATTTTAGTAAGGAAGTATAAAATATAATATGAAAAAAATATGAAATAACAACAATACATAATTAATGATACAAAAAATTAGGACAGTAAATAATTTCTCCTCCAGGCAATGCAGATTATTAGTATTCAATGGGTCCAGCAACAGTGTCATTAAGTTCCGAGTTGATGAGAGCGATTATTTCTGCATGTATTAATATTTTATCTTGTCATTAAATGTGACAATAGGGATTGAATAGTGAAATGTAGACCCTGTTTACACCTGCTGACCTGCATCTGGATTGTATCCTGATCTGATGTTAGTCCACATGTGTTTACACTCAGTAATCAAACATGTCTCCGGTCTGTCAGACTGAAACCCAATCACTGTGTGGCCAATCTGTAAATCAGCTCATCTACATCAGCCAATTAGTGCTGCCGTTTTTTTGTTCCGTTCTAGAAAAGTCAAGTTTTTCAGCAATACAGCCCGTGTTTACAAGAACAGTCTGTTCAGAATACTGATCTCACAAACAGTTAAAAAGGTTTGTTGTAGTGAAACGGTGAGCTACGTAATTAAAATCACACTCGGAGGAGAAACGATGCTGCATTAAGTGTTGAAGTTCTGTCGCTTCCATAAACAGAACAGCAGGGGGCGCTGTGATAGTATTGGGTGGGGTTTTGGGTGTTGTGTGTGTCTCGGATGCGTCTCAGAACCTCCTGCTGGTTTGAGTGTTGGGATTTAAATCTGGTTTAAATGCGTCTTGTGTGCGTTCACCCCTGCATGTTTACAGTAGATTAGCCCAATCCAGATGTAATCCTGATGTGAGCAGGTGTGAATGGGGTCTCAATCTAAAGCAGGATTCTGTGTGTAATGTAATAGTTGTGTCTCTCTGTGTGCTTGCAGAAGGAAGAAAAGGTGGTTCATGACTCCCGGCGGCCGCTGGTGTTCGCTCCTGTACGATGGATTTGAATGTTTACACTTTCACTCTTTATGATTCAGAGGAAAAAATAGTATTCACCATCACCGTAAATCTGCATATTCTTATTGTGGAATTATTTTAAGAACCTTATACGATTATTCACCATGTATGTTCTGTATGTTACAGTGCAGGGCATCACCATACAGTTATGCAACTTAATTCATTTCTGTTTTTTTTTTTTTTTATTGATTTTTTTAGTGAATTTTTTCATGTCCTATCGGCAGATAATTTAGCTCCTTTCAGCTCATGGCCCTCTTTTTGTGCTTCTTTACATAACTGTTCTGTGTTGTCTGTTTTGTGTGCAGTGTGCTCATGAGCTGTGTTGTCCTAAACTGCTAAAGGAGCCGGTGGTGCCCTGCAACTTCCTCCAGCCCTACTACCCTCTACCTTTTGCTGGGGTGAGTAAACTGTGTAACAAAGTCCTCCCTCTCCCCCATCACTCAGTATAACTGTCCACTCTCTCTTTGATTAGGTAGGGTGAGCCTTTCTTTCCCCGTTACCCATATAACTGTCCTCTCTCTCTGGGAGTGTAGGGTGGCCTTCCCACACCCCATCTAGCAGTACAACTGTACATTTTCTCTCATTGGGTAGGGTGGTCCTCCCTCTCCCCATCACTCAGTATAACTGTCCTCACTCTTTCTGGGTGGGTAGGGTGGTCCTCCCCTCCCTCACAAACTGATTGCTGCTTTGTATGGACACACTGTTCCTTTTGTCTCTTTAACTCTTCAGAAACGTGAGAGTGAGCAGGAGAAGTTCAGTTATCTGATCATGAGCAGGGAGGAGCGAGGGAAGCAGGGGCAGGATGAGTCTGTCCAGTGGGCCCGGTTAACAGCTCCAGTGCAGCGTAGAACCAGACACGTCCAGTGCCAGATCTGCTGCCCCAGTGGAGAACTCCAACAGCTCGCCATCACAGCATGCCATCACGGCAGGTACATTAAACCCACTGATATAAGTCATGCATATTTACCCCTCCAGACCCAACAGTGAAGCCCCACGTGTCTATATGGAAAATCACTGATGGTAAAATAGTGGCAGATCTGAACGAAATCAGCTTTCTTTGGGTACTGTTTTGCCTCAAGCTCCCCTGCATGTATCCCTCCACCATGTATGGGTTTAGTTTTAGGATCAAAAGCTTCTCAGGCCTCAGGTAAAACGTCTCAAGCGTCAGGCAGCACATTCATAGCTTTTTCATGGAATAACCTTCTGTGAGGGAGATTTTAGAGGCAGACGTGAACTTCTCCAGAAAAGTGTTTCAAAACAAACCCACTCAACCCGTTTACCTAAAGACGTACCACTGACTGTCCTTTACTGCGATTGGTTATCTGCAGTACGACTTATAACTTAACTGCTGTGGGCTGATATAAACAGGTGCATGCAAACGAATTTTGTGACATCACAAAAATACAATTAAAAAAAAGACATGGAACGTTTCTGCAGCTTAGTTTTCATAACTGGGGAGTGTAAGAAACTTTTTGAAACTTAATGTCAGCACTACTATATCAATAAAAAAAGAAAAATGATTTGGCGAGTTTTCAGATTCTGTGAATAAATAAATACAGGAACCATTTGTGTCCATTCAGTTTTATTCCTTACCAGTTTCATAAATGAATCACATTATTAATGGTCCAGATGAGCAAAGATACCTGTTTCTCCTCGAATCTTGACTTTAGTATTTACTACTTTATGATGTCCATGTCTGAGTGCTGTAATTGTAATTATATGATAATAAATAAACATGGGGGTATTACTTAGCCAATATTACCTCAGTAGAGGTGGGAGGACAAAATCAATAGTGTATGGCAACATTTTCTTGACATGAAATTAATCCAGTAACACCACTTATCAATATTTATTTAGCAGATTTTAGCAGTTTTACTTTTATAATATTGTCTCCAAGCTGACCTCGTTCTTCTCTTGTTAAAATGCGAAAGGAGGTCAGAGTGTCTGAGACACAGTACAGAAATGGCCCTCTGCTTTACAGTAATGTATTTTGGAACAAATCTTGTGATAAAATCGTTTCATCGTCTCCATGGCAGCTCCCACCATTTAATGCTCAGTAGGAGCAGGTTTCTTGGGTAGTGATGGAATTCAGTGTGATCCTCATAACACTGAAACTTCTCGCCTGCAGGGACACGTACCGCTGCGCGCGGAGCAGCGACTGGGGAGACCGGCTGCCGCTGGTCCACACCGAGGGCGACGCAGAGACAGACGAGACACACTGACCTGTGCTGCTGAAGAGTGTTGGTCACTGCGGGACTCTGGCCAGCACAAAGGAAGACAGCGGACAATCCCTACCATTCTTTGTGGATGTGTGGACTGAGAACTGTACAAACATTTCAGACCAAGGACTGTATTTACACCATTAAAGTCATCAGAATGTTAATACACAGGGTCTATGATCTGTCTTCTTCTAAAATACTGATCAACCTCCCATTGGTGCGGTTACTCATACAAGGCTGATTCCCTAGACCAGATTTTGCATAGACTTGACTATTGGTGCTTAAACAGCCACCTTGTTTGGTCTGAACTTAAGCAAACTTCTATAATCTTCTGTAAAGGTGCCTCAGACCACCGTTTATTTAAATACATATAAACAGCATTCAAAAATGGGCTATTTTATGCAGTTTAGGTTTCATATATGGTTTCAGGAATGAATGGTAAATGTAAACATTTAACACTAGTACACCAAACTAAAGAAAACATCATAAAGTGTGTTTGCCATGACACTTGGCCCTTTTATAGGCGTAATCCATGTCCATGAGTGGCTCCAAGTGGTTATTCAATTTACTAGCTTGCAACAATCTCTCTGAGGGCAGAGGTTAGATCTGGGTACTTAAACTGAAACCCGGACTCCAGCGTCCTCTTGGGGATGACCTTCTGACCCTGCGTGAGGATAACGGCTCTCTCAGAGCCCAGCACGGCATCCATGACAAATCCTGGGACGGGGAACAGGGTGGGCCGCCGCAGAATCCGGCCCAGCTCCTTTGTGAACTCGTAGTTGGTGTTGAGCGCTGGCGCGACCCCGTTAAACACCTCCGGGTTTGTGGAGGTGGATGAACTGGAGGATTCCAGAGCATGGAGGATCATTCCAGCCAGGTCTGAGACGTGGATCCAAGGGAAGGGCTGCCGACCCGAGCCCAGAGGACCACCCAGACCCAGCCAGAACGGGGTCAGCATCTGCTTCATGGCACCCCCGTCCCGTCCCAGCACGGCACCTGCCAGAAACACAAGTTACTGTACTTTAACACCGACTTGCAGATTGTGCAGGTCACTGTGCTGTTTGTGTGTCTAGAGTGAAGTATCTCCACACATTTGATGTGAGTGTCTCCTCTTGATCACGGCCCAACCCGGACCAAGGATAGTGGTAGGAAATATAGGCCCGGCGCGAGCCGAACCGCGGGCTCAGGTCGGGTTCGGGTTTGGGCAGAGAATCTTAACTCTAGTGTGTGTGAATGTACTTTCATCGATTACTTAAAAGTACTTATTAAATGCTCTCACATATTCAATGTATAAAAATGAATAAAAATCCAAGTCCTTCAAACAGAATATAAACTCTTAAGTAGCTTTCATGCAAATCACTGAATGAGCAGAAACCAGCATCACTGGAAGTGCGGGGGTGGAAAGGATATATTTTCTCTATTTTTGTGTAGGTTGCAGAATGGATTTTGGAAGAAGTCTTTAAGATATTTTCAACATACTTTAAGAAAGTCTTTTCCATAATATAGCCCACGCAATTAATATCAAGTTGCAATTTCAGTTTAAACAGACTATGCAGAACATCTGCACATGGAACAAGAGCTCTAAAGAACAAGTGCACAGAGAAGAGCAGAAGAAAGTGTAAATATCCTAGATTGAATTTCACTCCATTCAGAACTTCAGTTTATTTTTTGAGATGTGAAAGTTTTATTATGATTTTATTTGTTCTTTAAGACTGAACATGTTCACGACATGTCTTGTTTAAGCTTAAATAACTTTACCACTATTTGAGATATCAATAAACATACACTTTATTTACACAAAATAGATAAGTAGGCAATTAACAAGAATATGCCATATGTGGTATAATTTGTCAAATATTCATCTGAAATCAGTCTCCATTAGATTGCAGGACATACAGATCCATGCTTAGTGGCCTATTTGGCCTTTAGTAGCCAAACAGAGCACTGAATGCACCTTTTAGCACATGCAGTGAGGGTACAGATTTAGTTTCAGAGAAGCTGCCACTCCCCTGCAGTTCTTTGATGTGTGTATCTCCTAAATGAGGGCAGCGGTGACAAGACAAGAGACACTTGAGAAGCATCAGGAGTGTGAGGTGGCCCTTTACAGCAATATATAAACCCAAGATCAGTAGGATAAACCAAACACACCTTTCTGACTGAGAAAACAGCTTCTGCAGTCCTGATGTGGCATCCTGTAGTTCACCCTCCTCACCACTAGCGGACAGTGTCCAGTTATGGCACAGGACTTCTTGTTTAAGGAGTCAGTTTTGCCTCTTATGGTGTACCAAACTTGCTGTTTTGAAAATCTTGTTGCTGAATTGCTTTGTTACTTTGACTTATGATTCTGGCCTGACGTATGATACTGGTGCTTTAGGTTTTTTACTTGTTTTTGCTCTACCTTGTGTAAAGACATCTGTTTTGCACTCATGCTTTTTTATGTCTAGTTGACCTGCACGCTGCTTCATCTGGTGAGTGGGTTAAATGATAAAAACAGATTTGTGTTCACGTAGGACAAATAGACAATTTACATCACAGTTTGTCTTCTCATGATCATTTATTATATATTTCTATTAAATATATTTGTGCACTTGAGTTCTATCTCTGATAGTCATTGGACCTGACTACAAACAGTCTTTGAAACAGAGTGAACATCACCGTGTGCACTCTTTTATGAGGATTATATAATTTTTAGTATTGCACTTCAGTATTATTTAAAAATGTTGATCATTTCACATTGTGATCATTTCATAAACTGTGGAAAGGTAAGGAAAGGTAAATTCATTACTGTGATCATTTTTCTAGACTGGCACAAACCAAAGATTGTATGAGGTGTGCTGGTATTTTAGGCCAGTTTTGGTGAATTAAGCTTTTAGTGTTGGTCAACTTAATACCAGTTCCTGCCATCAAGATTTCCAGACCTTGCTGCTGTGTGTAATTTATTGCGACCTTCACTGTGAGTGTGTGTGTGTGTGTGTAAAGCGAGTCAAAGGTGAGTAAATCAGTAAATCACAGGGAGGGGAAAAGCATTTTGTCATGAAACACACTTCCTTTGGTCTGTCACCCAATTTTTTCCACTTGCACAGCACTCCGCTATAATTCAATCCTGAACCCTTTTATATGTGCTGGTGTAAATTTACAGTGGATTCATTAAGGTAGGGAGGCGCTCTGGTTCTAGATAGCAGGTGTCCTACACAGCTTGGTAATTTCCCTGCTCAGACACGCCTGCTTTAGGGGAATCCCCAAACTGTGCTAGATGCTGGCCCCCTATGACTGCTTTTAGGCATCCCTGACTTAAGGTGTGTTCAGACTTGGTGGGATATGTGTGATTAAGTGGTCTGTAAGGGAGTATGGCATAGCCCTGCCTTGCAAATCCTGGTGCACATCAAACTAACGGACTGAGAGCCCCCTAAGCGGGTTGTTCTTGAACTACTTCCATAAGATGTCTGGTGTGTTTAAATTGACTTATTAGTGTATTGCTAATTGTCATTAACAGCCATTTTGGGGACAATCCCATCTTAATGGCCCTCAGACTCCCCCACTCCTCCCGACCAGTTCCAGCAACAGCTCTGATTGGTTCCCTTTACTAGCTGGAAAAATGGAGGAACAGCAAAGGGGGCTTTTACCTATTTAGTCGTCCACTCTCTGTGTAACTGGGGAGTGTATCTCTGTCTTTTCATGGTGCGTCTTTGATGTCTCTCCATTTATGATAGCTGATACTGCTGCTGAACCTCACCCCAGGTTTCAGACACACTTAGCAGAGAACATTTGTGCAATAGACTCAGAAGCGAAGCTGTGGGCTGTGAATATGTGCCTCCTGATGTGCTGGAATTTTTACATTTGATTTACAGCAAATTGTGTGTAGGCTCTCTCACAAAATGCTGGTGGGGTGCAGTGATGAAGTGAAAGTGGTGTTGATGATGACATTCTGTCCAACGAAACATTCTACAGGATGGTATTTCACTAGCCAAGAAAAGAATTGATTAAATTTTAGCCGGATTAACAACTTCTTTGTTTCCCACTTGACAGGATCGCATAGTCAGAGCAAGGCCAGGCAGAGTTGAGAGACTTTGAGAGCTGAGGTTAATTCAGTACAGTTCCTTTATATTTAGTTAACTAGCAGGCACATTTAGGGATGTCACAATTATAGATTTTGATGGCACGATTATCGCCTGGGAAAGATTCATGGTTTCACAATTATATAGCATATATTAATTTAACAATGTAGACAATCACATTCTTTAGAGGTTTTTAAGTTTTATTTACTGCTGTTTTTTAAAAAGACAAAAATCATAAACAAATAATACAGTGCATAAATGGATACTGCCTTTTGAAATACAAATAATGTAAACAGTGATGCATCATAGTGAAAACAAAAAAAGTTTATTTCTTTCTAATTCAGTTTAAGCTTACATATTTGTTAATTTCTTTATTTAAAAAGCATATTCAAGGGCTGCAGGACTGGAGTGCTAATTTGTCTTTAGTGCTTGCTTCAGGTCTACATGTGAGCATATTCACATTCGTCATATTCATCATTCGCTGATTGCACTGTCTGTGTGTTTCTAGCAAAAGAGCACAGCTGGTAAAACGTTTTCGTTCCAGGCTAGTCCCGCCAATCTGTTGATAGCACTGTCATTATCTACGTTTTTAGAAGCGTCAAGAGAAGCACTGTGTTGCGGAGCCTTTATGATTAATTACCCGTGCCTGTTTAAATCGCTGTTAATCGTGAAACTGGTTAAACGTGACATTCGTAGCCCCATAGCTGATGCTAGCATGTGCAGCTAAACTTATGGTTTATCTGCACATGCTAAAGTTTGGTTTATATAGGTAGCTTATGGTGGCTCAATATGTCAATAATGTATCACATTCCCAATATGTATAAAATGTGTACTTTTAGAATTTCAGAACATGAATATTACAAAAAATTGCTCACATCAAACTAACTGTATCTTTTTTTCCTGTCTGTGTTTGATATATTAGTCACGCTTTGCCACTGAATACATATTGGCTTATGTCAGGTGTTATAAGGTACTAAGGATGCCATATAAAGCCTTCTAAATGCCCTTTCTAATTATGTCAACATGACAATGTCTTGCAAAATGGGATCTTACCAATCCAATCTATAGACCGTCACTCATTCAAAGGGACAGAATCTGTTACTGGACAGATCAGGGATCATCTATAAGGTACTTGGAATGAGAACAGGGAACTCTGCAGATTTGTCCCCTACTGCCTTTATGTGCTGTGTGTCTGAAGCCTGGGCTCAGGTTCAGCAGAGATATCAGCTATCAGGGATGGAGACACATCAAAGACGTGCCGTGAAAAGACAGGGATCCGCACAGAGGGTGGACAGACAAAAAGAACAAGAGCTTCCTCCTCACCAACCCCCCTATAATGGAGGAGTAATCAGAGTTGTTGTGGGATGCTTGAACCAGTCATGAGAGGCTGGTTGAGACGTCTGGATCATTGTTATTTGCAATAGGATTACTGGAAAAAGTCACTAGGTATTTGTAGTTCAGTTCATTGCCCTCCATCATATGTGGGCAATTGTGAAATAATTTCACATCAAAAGTTGTTAGCAAACTAAAGGAGCATTTTGTCACTGTCACATCAGTGCGTTTCTTTTTTTAAACAATCAGTCAATTTTGTGCACAACTTTAAACCACCAACTGCCTTTTATATTGAGTGACCATTCAACGAGAAACTGACAAGCAGAAATGGTACAAAACAGGCAAACCATGGCTATTAGAGCTAGGCCTTCAGTGCAGGCTAAAAATGAAGTGCAGGCTAATTTCGGCTCTCACCCCTATTGGAATTGTAGTAGTATGTTAGTTTTAAACCTGCTGCATTGTTCTAAATTAAACTTGGAAATCTGGTGGACATTATGGGTCGGTTTCCCAGACAAGGATTAAGCCTAGTCTTGGACTACCCTTTCCTTTTCAATGGAAAATCTCTATTTACAGCACCACGTAATCCAGGACTAGGCTTAATCCCTGTCTGGGAAACCGACCCTAGGTGTTTTACCTGATGCAACAGACATACCAACCTATATCTAAGCTTGCATGTTGCATAGAGCTGCTGTTTTTTACATACCCAATAATAGAACAAGACAGTCAATGACACATCTAGAACTTCCAAAAGCTGGTTCCACCCATTGTAAGACAAAATGTGATCTGTTCAGCTCTTCAGATCATAGTTCCTCTGACTGTCACCACTTATCTTGTTGCTGGATGTCATCTTCTTTTAGTTTTAACTATACCAAGCATGTTTCTAATTCATGGGTTCTTCTCAGAGGAGACTCATGTTGAGTTATCTATTGGCCACTTGTTTCAAAATTCCAAACAAAAAAAGTATTTGGAGGAAAAAAAAAATAATAATACATATAATTTATTATACTTGATAAATGTTAAACTACACAACACTCTTACATTATTTTACAATTGCAACAAATAAAATTGTAATGTTAAGTGCATGTGTGAGCTTATCTGCTGGAATACAGCACATAGAAAAGCTGCTATACAAACACTACTGCACTCAACACATGGAGGCATTTCTTATTATTTACACAGCTCGCACTGCAATAGTTCAGTATAGCAACCTGTGCATTTTACACACACTGCCACAAATTGTGTGTTTACATATGTATAGCCACAGTTGTGTTATAAGTCTCATATTGGGTAGCCTGTGTTAGTGACATATTTGCAAATAATTCCAATATAATGACATTAATCAGAACTTCACTGGCATCTACCTTGTACTTCACAATTGTATTGAACCGTCATATTCCAAAAGCCATTCTTCTTACTTGCAGTCCCACTCAAGCTCAGTAGGTGGGAGCAGATGGCTGTTCCAGTCTGATGTCTTCTCTGAGGTGCAACAGCAGCCTGGCCTTTGGACTGGCTCATCTGTTGATGCCCCTTTTTTACAATTATGTAAAAAGAGATATCAGTCAAACTCTTAAAGCTTCAAATCTAGCCAGGTTCAACTCCCCAGTGGATACCAAAGTGGGCAAACTCTGAAATCTGATCACATCTGATGGAGAGACAGAATCAGGTTAATAGCAGTGAATGGTGACTCTAGTCCCACCCAAACCTTGGCAACCGGGATCTAATTTCAGTCTTTATTCATTGAGGGGGGCGGAGGAGTGAGGTGGCCAGAGGACTTCCTAGGAACTTTCTTTGACCCTTTTTTCAAAGTGGGCAATCCACCAGGGAGGCATCAGTCTATTTCCTAAAACAGTTCTCACTTTTGTTCTCTTACTATTGGCCATTTCAGGCCAGCTCATTGAGGGCCAGTTCGGTAACACTGCAGATTTCTATTCAGAAAAAAGTCAGGAAAAATTCAAAGCTGTGTTCCAAATATATCATTTTAATAATTGGGTGTTTTTTTTTCAATACATGTTTTTTATTTAATAAATTTTATTTATTAAATATACATTTATTTATTAATATATTTTTTTATAATACACACACTTTTTTTTATAATGTTTAGGAATTGTATCTATATGTTCAAAATTAAACTACATGTATGCATTGAGAGTTACTTTAATATACTTAAAAATTATATTTATATATCCATCAGTATATTTATATTAAACGCTGTTGGAGAGGCAATCAAAGCCTTGTCTAGAAATAAAACTTTGCTGAGGAGTGAGCACAGACACACACACACACACACACACACACACTCATTTCTGTAACTAAGTGTAAATAAGTACTTCTAATGAGTACACACTTCTTCGTTTTTTAATGCTTTTGTTCATTACCAGAATTTAAAATATGTGGGAAAAATATGAAGTAAAACATGGCCTGTGCAAAAAAACACACTACATTTAATTGTTATTTAATTGTTTTTCCATAATAGGTTACACTCAACTAAGAAAAAGAAGCTGGCCACTAAAAGTAGCAGGAAAAAAAAATCATTTGTCCAGGAGTGTTTTAACTTTTGCATATGACTGTGTGTTACAATTACATGAAATAAAACTGTAACTCCAGATAACTGGTTCTCTGTGATCTCCAAGATTAAGAAACAAGATAAATGATATTCTCCAAATGCATGTGGTAGTTTGCTGAGGGACATGAAGGGTCACCATTGATTTCATGGAGCTAGTTATGCCATTGGATCTTGTTTCATGGGGAAAAAAAAACAGCCCACAAAAAGAACCAAGAAGCCGTGATACTCTTAAGACAGTGCGGTCCCGTGAATTTTTCAGGAGGCCTTGCTTCTTTCTTTAATTGGCATCTGCAAGTTCCTGCAGATAAGAGTGCTTGTTAAAAGAACAAAAATGTGTGTTAAGTTCATGGCCTTCTGCTCTTTAGTGAAAAATAGCTATTAAGAGAAACCTGATCCCTGTCCTGTGAGGCTGACCACACAGACTCATGCCTCGCTGCTCCGTCCCAGTTTAATAAAGTAAAATACGTCGCATGTACATCTGCGGACCCATTCTCAGGGATATAGAGTTAACAAGAGCTCAGCATCTAATCAGGAAAAGCACTGGCTAGATTGCTCCCTTAGAGAATCTCATCCGGTAAAAGCTCAACTATGTTGATCACTGGGATGGAGCTCTTTCATTTTGGATGCTAAAAGTGGATAAGCTCTCGGTTGATGACTCCAGTGATGCCTTTCTAAACATGGCCCTCGTGATGCAGTTTACTCTGAAAACAGAGACCTGAAAGATGAAGGGAAATGAAAGAAAGGAAAAGAACTTCCCAACTGGTCTTGTCTTCTCTGATTAAGTGGGATTAACTAAACCTTAACTAAACCTTCATGTATTTCCCGTCCCTGTGATTTCCTCTTCCATGAGACCTTTCCTCTAGCTTCAGGAAATTTAACAAATGACCATTTTGCATCAAAAGGCAACAGTGAAGGACCAAAAGTATGTAGTTATTCACTTCGTATTTGGTCTTACATATGTACAAAGAGTAAAGAGCATCATAAATACCAGCATGGTTCTATTTATATATATACAGCTCTGGATAAAAAATAAGAGACAGCAATTTATTTTAAAATCCTCATCTCTATGAGTATGACAACCATTCCATGTCAGTGTCTGTTAAATTCCTACACAAGCACCTCATTCTGCTTTATTAGGTACTGATTAGTGATCACTAATCATCTTATTTAATGAGGAAAAGTATAAAAAACACTGCTGTAATCAACACTCTCCTCTTGCAGTGTGACCAGTTCGATGGTAAAACACTACTAGAAGTACGTCAAAGGTAATTACTTGTTTAAGAGTGAACAAGAGATTTGTTTGAACTTCTGTAAACTGCATGATTTCTCTTATTTTGATGTTTTTTCATTACCTTTAAAATTATGCTTTAAAGAACAATACTTTTATTTGGAAATTAGGAGAAATATTGTCAGCAGTTCTTAAAAACTAATGCAAAGCTGTTCAGGTCAATACTTGCACCGTTAAAAATTAAAACCTGAGAAACTGAACATTTTTGCAGTGGTCTCTTATTTTTTTCCATGAGTGTATAATCTGTCGACTGTAGCCTCCCAAAATCTGAATCTGACTGTAGCCCAATTTAGGATTAGGGTCTAAACTCACACTTTGTGTTTTTCTAACTCATCTCAAGTGTACCATTCACCACTTTCTTGCTATAAAATTACAGACAGCTCCTTTAAGTGTCATCCAACAGGTGATGAATTACCTGTTACAAGCATGTGTGTATGTGTGTGTGTGCGTGTGAGAAAAAGAAAGATGATTGTTGTTGTGGCTGAAAACACAGTCTTCTTGCCATTACAGCTGCTCACTTTGACTCCCTTTAGCTCTTACTGGAGGGTACAGTGTGTGGAGCTCTTTTGTGTAGAGAATAGAGTGAAAGTTAATCCAATGGCCCCTTTCATCTGCTCTTCTCCATGCAGTGGAATTTGTGGTGGGGAAACATCAGGGCATTAATGTTCCACAGAATACAGTGTTAAACTTTATTATTATAGTGATGTTGAAGAAAAGTATATTAAATGTCCAGTAAGGTCTGAATGAAAAGAAATGCAATATAATGATTTGGGTTAAAAAAAAACACTTATTTGAGAACTAAGAACTGTCTGGAAGTGGTGGTAATATTCTGATGAGAATGTGTGATTGACATCCCTCTGCCCACCACTCCCAGGCTCCTGCCACTGAAGCAGAACTCAACACAATAGTGTGAGCCTCAAGGAGAAATGAGTGAGACAGGTTTCACATATGCGGGTGGTCTAGGAGGCCATGTTATGTTCTCAGTAAAAATATATTCCAGGTTTTGCATGATCATCAGATGAGCATCCAGGGATTGTTGGCAAGGTTAAACTAGTAAATGGACAATTGAACAAATGCACAAGTGGACCACAAGCAGACAGATCAACAAACTGAAATGCAAAGAAAAATGCACACAGTGTTACACTGACCCCGGATGTATCACTCAGCCAAGACGTGTATGGAGGCTAATGTTGTTAAGGTGGTGCAGACTCTCATTAAGGTGGTGCAGACTCTCATTAAGGTTGTGCAGACTCTCATTAAGGTTGTGCAGACTTGTGAGTCTTGTTTAGGACTAATTTCCAGCGTTTCAAGGCATAGTCAACCAGGACAGTTGTCTAGGCAGCACCAACAAGGGAGTGTGTATTGAGTCTTGAACTGGATGTTAAATCTGACGTCACGTGTGATGATGCCCTATTTAAGCTGTAACAGAAAACATTAGCATTATAGATCCTCTACACCTTGCTCAACAGCTAAAACAAAACAACAACAAAAAATGCAGGGTCTAAGTTAAGCGTAATTTCTTTAATGCACATAATCAAAGGCCTTGCCAGGCCTGTGCCCTCTCTTAATGCAGCCTGAGCACTGAAAAAATAGGTTTTGTCACGTCTGGGCCATCTCAGTTACAACCGCACTGGAGTCCGTTGCCCGAGTACGCAGCTCTGGGCACAGGTGTGTGACATTATGGTGTAGTCTGTTTGGTCTTTAGGTGCCTAGGCAACCCAGGGGAAAGGAGCATTAATTAGGCCTAGGCTGGTTTGCTAGGTGCCTAATAAAAAGTCCACCTGTCTCTTATTTTAAGTGAAATGAGTTAATTATTGTCCACTTTGTATGATTGGTTGTCTGTGAGAGTGTGTGTGGTTAAAAGCTGGCCGTACCACGGAATCTTTGCGGGATAACCCGTGTTCGAAGAGGAAAGGGAATTGCAGTGAGTGAGTGAGTGAGTGAGTGAGTGAGCGAGTGAGCTTGCTTTCCCTGTTTCTCACTTTCTTGCCCTGTGCTTCAACAGACTTGAACCAGTTCCACGGAGTGTGGACAGCAGGAGAGAGAAGGTCCTCCGGCATTTAGGAACTTTCGAAGTAACCATGCGTTGTAGTGTGTGTGTGTGCCCGCTCGGCGCAAGGACTTTTGAGTTGTGAACTTTGTTTCCATTTTCAACAACCGTCTGTGTTTGGTCCCTTCCCCTTAGCAGCCATGACAGGTTTTGACATTACTCAGCATCAGGCTCAAACCAATTCTCAGTAGTTCTTCTGAAGCTGGGAACAAGTTGAACAAGAAGGCTCAGCCCTAAATCTGTTTTCTACCTTGGATCTTACTAGCATAAGGTAAGATAAGACAAGATAAATCTTTATTAGTCTCACAAGTGGGAAATTTCATTGTCCATTGCTATGGACAGTACAATAGCAGCAAAAACTCGAATAAAAGCTATAATACAACTGTATAATATAAAAAGTACACTATACAAACATAAAAATTTAAATATACACATTTGTAGTTACTCTGTAGTTACAAATATCATGTGAAATAGCATTTGTGTTCCCTACCACTAGTTGGCAGACATGTAGTACTTAAATTCAAGACCAAAAATACGCCATCTTCCTGTTCAAAGTAAACAGCAGGGGAACCGAGTCCCGAATCACTGCTGCGGGAGCAGCCAGAGAGCGCAGTTCAGTCCACAGTGCACGAGTAAGCGTGTGAGATTTGGAAGAAAAAAATGCCAAATGGCTGATGATGTCTTGTGAATGTTTTTTGCCGATTCTGACTCTGCAGGGGAATATTTGCCTTTTGGAAAAGACGCTAGGTCGTGTAACACTCGCGCGTCTCCCGGTTTAGCTTTGGAGTGCAGCTGTGCGGCCATGCAAGGCGAGAGTGATCACGAAGCACAAACGAGTATTTATTTTGACACTTTGCCCATCGGGAAAGTGGGTGGCAGTGGTAAACATGGTCGTAGTGACTGTAGGAGAGGTGTTGGTCGAGCTAGAGGCAGCAGGAGAGGGGGAAAATTGGGCTGGAAGTAGCCGTAGCATTAGC
>JBBPCY010007425.1:0-15824 GCA_037974405.1 Brachyalestes nurse
TAATGAGAGAAAATATTTAATTGTATAATATTTCAGCTATCTTGCTTTTAGGCTAATCATGAGTGAGGCCAAGTAAAATATTTAATTTCAACTTTTATTTTTTATTGTGCAGTGTATGTCAATTTAAATTTAATAATTTCTTTCTGCTTTCGCTTTCAGTTTTCGGCCATGTTTTTCCTCATTTTCGGTTTTGGTCCAAAAAAATAATTTCGGTGCATCCCTATTTGTATCTCTTCTTTTCTGGCACACACACAGAACAATGACAATCTCCAAGACCCAAGGCGTACATAAACATGATAGCAGTTAGCTTCGGCAAGACTGTTAGCTTCGGTACAACACTGAAAATGTCTTGAAGCCCCATCCCTTTTCGATAAGCCCTGTAATTTAACATGAAATGTATCGCTTTACAGTGTGCTACAACTTTTTGAGCATGAGAAACAGCCAAAGTGTTGATCTGTGGATGAAGCTGTTGGTTTTACACAGTTTTAGATGCAAACAAACTGTCTGCCAAGCAATCACAGTTTAAGCACAGTTTAAACACTTAAGGCTTGTCAAAAGTGTATTGTTAATTTTCAAACAAATAAATGGTTAAGATGCAAATAAATACCCAACTAACTGACCATGTCATTGAAAGACATTTCAAATTGGACTGGCTTCTGGACTTATTTTAGAAATAAAGCAAGCAATTCTAAATGTTATTTTTCAATATTTTGTATGGCATATTGATAATTGTATTATGAAGCAGGGTAAAGTGTCATCAGGTCAGCTACATTACATTACTACTGCAAAATATGCTTTCACTTGTCCTTTATAATTTTCACACACTTCAGCACTTCAGGGAACCAGTCAGAGGCAGAGAGAAGTGCTAGATAAAACTTAAAGTGGAAGTTGCTTATGTACTCTGTCGTGGCGATGAAGCTGATCTTTGTTCTCTCCACTTTGATCTCAGTCACAGGTAAACATTCTCTGATATTCATGGTTACAGAGGTAAAATGTTTGATGTTCAGTTTTTGAGTGTGAGTGAGTGTTGCATGTTGATGACTTTTCTAAACAGATATTTGATTTTAAGTAGAATATTCTTACATCCGATGAGGCAATTGCTGAGCATTTTTAAATCAGGATTTATTCTTCACACTGTTTACACACAAGCCACAGAAAGCTGTTCTGAATACACTTTATACATTTACTTTAGTAATGTCTTTTAAGTACAGTTTTTGAGTATCTGTACTTCACTTGAGGTCTTTTTTTTTAGACTTATAACTTTCACTTCACTACATTTGAAAGACAAAACCATACTTTTCACTTCACTACATTTCTATCAAGGTTCTCGTTACTCGTTACCATTCAGTTCTCAAAGTGTCTCACTTTTCTAAAACATGATTGTTTTTTAGCAGATGACAGCCTATCAGAAATCACCAGTAGTGTTGCGTCACATCTGTATGCTGTAACACTGCAACACCAGACGGGCAGCAGTTAGCTCACACAACTCTGCTTAAGCAGGGCTCTGGATGGCAAATAAATGGTCGTCAATACGACTAGATTATTTATTTTGTGATTAGATTTTCATTTCAGTCGCTAATGGCGACTGTGCCTCACAACCAAGAGGAATTAAAATAAGAAAGTACAAGAAAAGTGAGATCTTGTAACATGCAGATACACTGAATCTGAGCCTGCTGCTCATACTACACTATCACATGATTAGTTATGGAAATTTCGCCTTTTTATGAGTTAGATCATTTCGATCAGATGACAAAGAAGATCCGGCTCCTTTGGTCCCCAAACGCAGACAGATAGGATAGTACGGCAGCGCGCGGCCACACTGCAAGTATAACACAAAAAGACAATAAAAACACAAACATTTTATTGTATTCAAATGGGGTTTAAGAAATCATTTCTGAGAGCATTTCACTCATTCCTCTCTCTCTCTAAGTTGTCAACTTTGTTCAAATATATAATACATACACATACCTTTTGTAGGTGTGTAATACAAAAAGATTTGTTTTCTTTATCAATTCGGGTTGTGTTTCATTCTGTAACTTTCTGCCTTATTCTTTATGCTACATCTTCTACAAGCAAGTTAGCTGCATTATGTTTTGTAAGTGTGGTGGCAATAAATCAACAATGCAGTGAAATATGTACTTTTAATATTTAAGTATTTTTGGAAATTACTTCAGTACTTTTACTTAAGTGAAATTTGACTATGACTTTCACTTGTACTGGAGTAACATTTGACTCGCTCTCTCTCTCGCCCCCCAGTGTCTAGTGAAGTGGTCAGACTGGTTGGCAGTTCTGTTCGGTTCAACCTACAGTATCCTGTACCACAGTTTGGGGATTTCTTCTGGGTGTTTAACAGAACTACTAACGTTCTAAAATATAATAGAAAGCATAAAGATATAGAAACCTTTCCAGTTATAAAGACAGAGTGGAGTTTAATGAGGAGACCTACAGTCTGACATTTAAGAATCTGCAGAAGACTGATAGTGGACTGTATGAAGCAAAAGTGTCTGGTGACCAGGACAAAGACGTTGCTGTGTACAAACTCACTGTGTTTGGTAAGTCTCACAAAGTCAGTGGAAGGAAAAATGCAGTGCCCACACAACACTGATGTTCAGAAAGAAGCTACTACTAAATATAGGAAAAGATTAAGAGAAAAGGACTAACAGAAAACAAGGCAAAAGTGAAAACAACGACACTAGACTGGGAAATTGGCAAGGAGGAAGTGACTCAAATTATCTGACAGAAAGAAACAAATGAACGATAACTAGAAAAAAATAGGAAAAATAGGAAATTTCAGGGTGAGAAAAGGTCAGCTACAAAATAAAAGAGAAAACAAAGAATAAACATACAATAAACAAAGAGGGCAGGAAACATGCAAGAACAATAATCAAACGAGAGCCAACTGAAAACAGAATCAGAATTAGGAATGACAGAGAGTAGAAGGAAAAGGGAGCTGGAGGACTAGTGTGCTGTGTTGCACAGGTTGGTGAGGAGGAAACTAGAGAGCTGGAGGACTGGAGAATAAAGAGGAAGGGAATTCAAGAACTAGAAAAGAGAACTAGAGCTGTGACCATCTATACTCATGACTGAACAAGGAGTAATGAGTGAGAAGGAGAATAAAAAGTCTCCAGACTGAGAAACAGAAAGTGGAAGCAACTAGAGGGCAGATGAGGTGATTAGAGGGACAAAAATAGAAAATGACTGCAAGAGGGAAGAAGGGGGAGAAAATACATCCCCATAGGATGTACCAAAAACTAGAAACTCAGGACAAGGCCTGCCGTTATTATTATTATTATTATTATTATTATTATTATTATTATTGTTGTTGTTATTGTTATTATTATTATTAATTATTAATGTTTTTATAATGTTTTTTGTGTCTGGCTGTCAGAATGACACTGATGTGTGTTTATGTACCTCAGATCCAGTGGAGACTCCCAACCTTTCTCTTGTCCTTCACCAACAAAGCAGAGACACCTGTAACATCACCTTCACCTGTAAAGGTCACGACCTCTCTATCAACTCCAACTGTTATAAGAAAATCTGTGAGGAGAAGACAGTCACATCACAAGCTGTAGTACTTTCCCTTTTTATCAAGGGAAGCTCCATCATCTGTAACCATAGCAACTTGGTCAGCTGGAGGGAGTCTGTGATGGAGATGGAAAGAGTTAAACAGTTCTGTGATGATGAAGGTGTGAACACAGACAGACACACAAACACACAAACCAGTAATCAGTAATAAGAGTTCTGATTTTTTACAGCTATACATATCTCTTCATTTTATATTGCATGGTTTCAAAATGTGTTGAAAACAGAGTCATTGACTTTTACATCTATTGTGAATAACCACTTACATATAACAGGACTGGATGCAAACACTAGTTGGTTAGTTAATATTTGTTCAGTATGTTTATGTTTTGTGTGTTTTTGATGCAGTGTCTCCCTCTGCTGGTGTATCTGTGTGTTTTCTGAAGACTGTGCTGTATTTGATCACCCTGATCATCATGATCTCTGCAGTCATCACCGTCCACCTCAGGGAAAGACTGTTCAAATCATCTTAATGAGATGTATATTGTTTATTACAGCTGATAAAATACTATATACACCTTTTCCACTATTTTCTTCTTTACATACATTATTATCTTTAAATAAATTATCTGAGACAATGCAGCTTGTAGAATATTTAGAATGTCTGAATGAAATGGATTAAAAGGTGTTTCCATGAAGGTTTGTGTGTAGACTGATAATCTGAAAACAGATTCATACACCCTGAATCCTGGTCATGGAGAGAGTCATTATAAACTATTATCTTTATTTGTCAAGCCCGTGAATAACAATAAATGTTTTTTTGTTTTTCACAGTCAATTGCTGTTATTTCCTAAGATTCTTACATTGAGAAGTAATCTCAGTCTTAAAATAAAGTCTTGTTTCTTTGCAAACTCTTACCATACCTTGTTTCTGGTTAAATCCAGTTTGATATTAGCTGGAAAATCTTAAGAAAAAGTTAGATATATTTTCTTTAAATAAGACTTTTCTTAACTAAAACATGCTTGGCAAGATTATTTTTATTCTAAGACTATTTAGACCAAAAATAAGACACATTCTCTTGAACCTTTTTTGACTTTCTTAGAAATCATTTTTTGCAGTGTATAAGGGACCACTTTACTTGAACTTGTATTTAACTGTTTATACACTGTTGAAATCAGCAGTCTTTTGCAACAAGACAGGACTGACGTGAAAAACATAACTACACAGAAGTCTTAGGCAGCCAATAAATTGTTTATCGTACTGACAACTGCACTATTATGTTCAGTGAGAAAGCCTCAAATTCCACTCATTTAAAACAGCCACCCGTATATATATATATATATGGCTGTTTTATATATTTGTAGGTGAGTGGCAGTATTTTGAAGTTGATCCTGAATTTGAGAGGCAGCCAGTGAAGGTTGCGGAGCAGCTGGGCAGCAGAGTTCTGGACATATTGTAGTTTATTTAGGGTTTTGGATGGAAGGCCGTAAAGAATGCTGTTGCAGTAATCAAGTCTGGAGGTGATGAGGGAGTAAATGAGGGTTTCAGTTGCAGTGGAGGATAAGGAAGGGCGAAGGTGGGCAATATTTCAGAGGTTCAGGAAGGCTGATTTGGTGACCTGATTTATGTGAGGTACGAAGGAGAGGGTGGAGTCAAAAATGATTCCAAGGTTACGAATGTGGTTGGAGGGATCAACACGGGAGCCATCAATGTTAAGGGCAACATTCTGGACAGGTTGTGTGAGGGAGTGTAGGCTAGTGATAATTATTTCAGTCTTATTGCAGTCAAGTTGAAGGAAGTTCTTTTGGGTCCATGATTTAATATCACTGAGGCAGGCGGTGAGGGTGGGGTGGATAGCAGATGTTAATGTCTTGGAGGAGAGATAGAGTTGGATATCATTGGCGTAGCAGTGGAATTGATGTCCATGCTGGTAGGATCTGTCCAAGGGGTAGGATGTAGAGAATGAAAAGGACGGGGCCAAGTACAGAGCCCTGGGGGACACCATGCATGACAGGGGTGGTGAAGGATTTGCAGTTATTAATGAAGATGTAATGTTGTCTGTCGGAGAGATAGGAGGTGAACCAGGCAAGGGCTGTACCAGTTATCCCAGAATCCTGGAGACGTGAGAGGAGGATGGGGTGGCTGATGGTGTCGAAGGCAGTGTTGAGGTTGAGGAGGATGAGGATGGTGATGAGACCGAAATCTGCAGATGTCACTGGTTATTTTTAGGAGAGCTGTTTCGATGCTGTGTTTAGTGCGAAATCCAGATTGAAAACATTCGTATAGGTTATTGAAGTTTAGGACTCGTTTAAGGACTTTAGACAGAAGGGGAAGATTTGAGATTGGTCGGAAGTTGTTGGGAGTATCAAGATCAAGTCCAGGTTTTTTCAGAATTGGTGTGATAGTGGCGATCTTCAGAGAAGGGGGGACAAACCCGGTGGACAGAGATGAGTTATGCTCTTGGTAATGAGAGGGAAGAGTGAGAGGAGGCAGGCTTTGACAAGGTTTGTGGGAATAGGGTCCAGGTGAAAGGTTGAAGATTTCATTCTGCCGATGGTGGAGAGACAGACCAGCTTCAGCGGTGCTGGAGAATGAGGAGAGGAGTTGGGCTGGAGGTTGGGGAGAGGGGGGTAGAGATGTAGCGGTGCTGGTGGTGCCATGGGTCACTTTGTCATGAATATTATCTATTTTGCTTTTGAAGAATGCAAGAAGTTACATTTAGAGGTGGTCAAAGAGTTTGCAATGGTGTCTATGGGTTTAAGAAGCTTTTCCATAGTGGAAAAAAGTGTCTTTGGATTTTTGGATCCAGACTGGATAATGGAGGAATAGTAGGAGAGGCAGGCAGCATTGAGGGCCTGCTTGTATTGCTGTTGGTGGAATTCGTAGGCCCCCAGGTGAACAGTGAGACCAGTTTTCTTACAGAGCAGTTCCAGCTGTTTTTTGTTGGTTTTTGGAGTTCGTTGGTATACCAGGGGACAGAGTGTGTGAATGAGACAGCTTTGGTCTTTAAAGGAGCAATAGTGTTAAGGCAGGAAGAGAGAATATTATTGTAGTTGTTGACCAGGGTGGTGGTGGAGGTGCTCAGGGTATCTGTAAACTGAGCAATGGTGGCAGTTAGGGTGGAAGAGAGAGAAGAGAAATTTATGGATGAGAGTTTCCTGAAAGTCATGGTGTGCTTTTGCTTAGCAGAAGGGGCTGGCACGTCAATGTTACAGATGCTGGCAAGGTGGTCGGAGATAGCGAGGTCAGTGTGAGTCAAGTTATTGATGACGATGCCGGAGGTGCAGCAAACAAAAAAATATATGTAAATGTAAAACATGGTAGCATGAATGAAATCAGGGAAATCTTTTAGCTTAACATCAAACTGGCAAGTTTTCATTTCGAACACTGTTACACATACCAATCAAATTAACAATTGAGAGCTTCCTTAGATGGGCTAAGACTAAAGCTACTACTAAAGCTAACACTACAGCTATACATACTTATACACATTACATACACATTAAAATCTAACTTAGCTTACTGTGTTTATTGGTAGATGTCATAAACATAGTCAGCAGGTACTGTAAACTACATAACCAAAATATCGACTACTAGGTAAACTTTGAGGCTGTTTCTCATATGGTTTAATCCATCTTTGGGAATAAAACCAAAACGATAAATGATAAAGTTGGTGGGTGTTTGAACTGCATATTAAATTACACATGAATTTACACCTTTTCAGCCAAATAATGAATTTATTATTAACTAGTTTTTCAATGTTTTTCCTTTGGTGCAGATAGAAACATTTGCTGAACGAGGATCTGTTTAGAGTTGTGTTAATCATTATTTTGCGATTGAACTGTTGCCAATTTCCAGGTCAGAAGCCAAAGGATGTAGGAGCAAGGAATTGAGGAGGCACTGGTTACAGTTGTAAGATTTGTTCAAAGTCATACAGTTCTTGGAAAATATCCTAATTTTAGCAATAGTGCTATTAAAGCTGTACCAGTTCACTTGGAGAATGTTGTTTGTTACAATGCAGATGGAAGGTTAGAATCTTCCACAGGGATCATCATCATTTATCAGCCTACAGTCATTAGCAATGCACTAGAGATGAGTCATTTGTGATGTGTGAATATTCTACTGGCTCTGTGGGACTGTCTCACTTCAGTGTGCCAAGTGGGTGAGTGGATGAACTAAGAAGTCTTCATACATTAGTTGCAAAGGTCTGGGCAGTAAGCACACAATGGAAAATATATTACCTAACACAGTATTTTGGCCAAAATACTTTTATTTCCCTAAATGTGGACAAATCAACCACACAGAGATTCTCTAGTTTGTTTCTTTAGTTTTACACTGGAGCTGAAAGGTTAGTAATGGAACTGTATACCGTCCCAGTTAGCTTCATATTTAGATAATCTGAAATAGACTAGAATATGTGGTTTCTGACGCTGTGGCACAGTGTTATATGTACACAAATCAAATTAACAAGTATTTCTATTTATAATCGTACAATCTAAAGTATTATTTCAAAAAACTATACACACCAAACATGTCTTGGCTAATGAACTGAGTACTGAAGAAACATTTGCTAAGGAGTGATTGGTTATGAGTCACATCAGTCATTCATTTGATCAATTGTATTTGGGGTAGAGGGAAAATTGTGTGATTTTGATTTTTCAAACAAACTACTACATTTATATCATTTGCAATTATGGATGATATGGGGCCGCTGGTGGCCTAGTGGTTAGGGCGTTGTCCCTGCGATCAGAAAGTTGTGGGTTCGAATCCTAGCACTGCTATTGTCATCACTGAGGTATCCTTGGGCAAGGTACCATCCCCACACAAACTGGGAGGTTTGACAGGTGTGTCAGCTTCCAGTGCTGTGACCCAGAGACAGGCAGGATAAATGAAGAGCTACTCATGGACCGGGCCAGTCCTTAATTAATTTGTTGATTTGCAACATGTGCTTGTGCACTTAATTTGTAATGACAAGCATGCTCTTTCAAACAAATTCCAAGAAGCAATAAGCATGTCATACTGTTGTAAACCAGCACAGTTGGGACAAAATACACTCAACAAAAATATAAACACAACACCTTTGTTTCTGCTCTGATTTTTCATGAGATGGACTTAAAGATCTAAAATTCATTCCAGATACACAATATTACCATTTCTCTCAAACATTGTTCACAAATCCATCTAAATGTGTGATAGTGAGCACTTCTGCTTTGCAGAAGTGGAATGGATCATTTAGAACATCATTTTGATCCAGTATATATTTAAAAATAACAATCAACAATATTTCGTCAGACAATTTTATCCAAAGCAACTAACACTAACTTTTCAGACTAGTGTGAGTACCAGACGAGAGTACTAAATACTAAACATCTTTATTAGTAGTGCAAGAAGATAGATAATCAGGAGAGGAGATGCTCTCTAAAGTCTTCAGGAGGTGTTTGAAGATAGAGAGAGATTCTGCTGCTCTTGTCGACTTAGGCAGCTCATTCCAACAGTGGGGAACCAGACTGAGACCAGTCTGGGCTGGGAACCAGAATGAGACCAGCCTCACCTGTGTCGGACAGCCTCGGTACAACTGTTTCTACAACTCCAACTGTTTCAGTGCTGCAACTGTTCATACAGTGCTGAAGATCCCACATCTCAAGGACCTCAACAGCTACAGGCCGGTGGCTTTGACAGCCCATCCCTGGACCCACTTCAGTATGTCTGGCATTGGGGTAGTTGATGCGGTCATTCACCTCCTTCAACGCCAGGAACTTTCACCTCTCCAACTGTGAGGGGGTGTGTTCAGCAAGGCTCCCTCTACTCCCTGCTTGTTCAATTACTCAAACAAGCAAAATCTTGTAAATTCAAATTTAACAAAATGTATTTTCCTTTTACTTTTTTGTCCTTCCTACAGACCTCCACACAAATGAAAGTGTTTTAAACTTCCTGTGGACCGAAGCAGGCTCTTACTAGTAATAGTATTGAAGTTATGATGGCAGAACATGAGCAAGGTGTTGTGAAAGTAGTCCTCAGTCACATTTTATGTCCACTTCTCCTGGTCTTTGGACTTTCCTGGCCATGATAAGCTGTTGATTAGGGGCAAAAATAGACATTTATCAGTATTTTTGAGGGTCTGCTATTGCTTGTTAAAAGCCATGCTTTGTGTACCTTCCCTTTCATCCATGAGACTGAATGAATGTATACTGAATGAATATGTCTCCCAGCGCACAGCAGGATCCATCTGGGCTGAACTCAATGCTTTTATCTGCGAGCTTTGTTTGTTCTTGGAAAAAAAAAAAGCATTAATCGGTTGCCGTTGGATTGGAGAGCATGCAGCAGGTATTGATTTGTGTGATTCACTCAACAATAATCAGTTTTATTGCAGCTGCTATCAAAGTTTTCATCTCACTGACCCTTAATATACTGCAACCTGACCTCATTAGTCTAATATGACAACCAAGCATGGAGCTCCGGGGCAGGTAGAGAAATAACATATGCCTTATCCGGACACCATGTCACACTTATCCAGATATACCATCATGAGACTGTTCAAGGGTGATGCCCTGGGCTTCAATTATAGAGGATAGTTTGGTAACCCTTTACATAACAGCGTATGACTTTACATGTTCTGACAGACACCATTTGCTGTCATGAGCTGTCCAAACAGATTATGTCTGTTAATTAAGAGTCAGGTTACCATTACTGGTAATTGTCTTGACAGCTATTAATAATATTTGGTGTCATGATGTATATGGCTTGGTATTATAATTATGTTGCAAGGTTCAGGTGCTACCAATATTTCTTCAGACCTTGTAGGGGTGGATCATTACTAAACAGCAGAATATATCATAAAAACAAGATTCAGAACACGGCAGGAGATGAACGGAGTCTATAAACAACAAATCTATAAAAGATATTGATAAACAGGATGATAGTTACAAGTAGTTGAGTACATATTTTTATTACATTATAATTTACACTACAAAAAGTACTGGGATGCCTAGCCATCACACCAACAGGGACTTCAATGACATTGCATTCAATCCATAGACTTTAATATGGAGTTGGTCCACCTTTACAGCTAGAACAGCTTCTACTCTGCTTGGATGGCTTTCCACAAGATTTTGGAGTTTCTGTGGGAATTTGTGTCCATTCATTCATGAGTTTAGGCACTGATGTTGGATGAGAAGGCCTGGCTCGCAATCTCCGTTCCAGTTCACCCCCAAAAGTGTTGGATGGGGTTGAGGTCAGGACTCTGTGTGGGTCAGTCTTCCACACCGAACTCATCCAGTCATGGAGCTCGCTTTGTGCACTGGGGCACAGTCATGCTGGAATAGAAAAGGTTCTTCCCCAAACTGTCCACAAAGTTGGAAGCAAGGCAATGTCCAAAATGTCTTGGTCTGCTGGAGCATTAAGATTGTCCTTCACAGGAAGTAATTAAGGGGCCACCTGAATTCAGTCCCAATACTTTTGTCCATATAGTGTATTTCCCATCTGTTCCTTCATAGGTAGATTATCATTGCAAACACTGAATTAAATGATTGTCCAGTATATTTTTGTAGTCTTTTCAATTGTGCTGCAAGTTTTACATTGTCCAAATTCAAAACCATTGAAAAACTAAGTATTGAAGCGCATATTAGGTGTCCTGAAATACCTTGGAGTACGATCATGTTTTTGCCTGGTCATCCCTACATAGTTTCTTGCTCATCATTTGTTCTGAAACAAGCTGCAAAACCCCAGCATAAAAAGGTTTGATACCATATTGCTTGTTTCCTCTACTTCACTGGATCCTCCATATAACTGTTTCTTTGACATCAGTACACATTCATAACCTATAGAGCTACACTGTGGAGGAGATTGAATGTAGGAACATCCTGGCCTCAGGAGGCTTAAAATCTCAAGGACAGCTTAGTGCAGATACATAAGGATGTACAGTTCCAGGCAGAGAGCATTTCTCAAGTATTTTACTGTGTCATGTAAGTGATTTCTTTGGGGGTAACCTGTCCTGCTTTTATTACCCTACCTGTTGTAACTTTGTCACACAGCTTCTACCAAGGTTCCATGATGAGAAGCACCATTAGCTACTGTTAGGATGTCAGTATCTCTCCTTCTCCCCTTTGACTTTTCTCCTTTTGGGGCCCCAAGTAAGTCAAGCTTTGTCACCCCAGCCATATACATTAAGTACCAGTGGGACTAAATATCATCCTCCTGGACCACCGGTGCAGCATACAACACGACAGCAGCACACTCAGATCAACAATGAGGGTAGCAAGGGGGAATTAATTATAAACTCTTGTATACCTCTCATGTTTTGATGATGAAGACTACAGACACAGAACAAACAAACTAAAAAAAGCGCTCCTATTTAGGATCCGAATTAGCCACTGTGTTCGCCTGGTATTTTGGAATCATCTGAAAGGACCAGGATGGGACTTTAAGTTGAACCACCCCTTATTTTTATTCAGTATAACCAAATCTACTACATTATCTTGTGTAACTGATGCCAGTTCCATTTGCTGTTCTTTTTTTAAAATGGTCTGAGCAAGTAAATGAGCTTGGGCTTGAATAAAACCAACAAAAATCACTTATGCTCTTCAGAATAAAAAAAAGAACTGCATGTTGATTCTTTGCATGATTGTTATTGTGCTGATTTTCATGCATGACAATAAATATGCTTATAAGGAGGCCTGTAGAGTTCATGTGCATCACCATAAAACAATGATTATGCATTTGCTCCTTCGTCTGCTTGGTTTAATACGGCTGATTTGAATTTGAACAATCAAGCAATGATCCATCAATCAAGATTCAAATGATTCTTTCAGCTGTGGCACTTCTGTGTCAGGAGTAGACAAAGGAGTAGCTAGATAAAACCAGGTACCATTTGAATAATTCTTTTTCTAAATCTATGCCCTAGTTGTAATACAGTTCAGTGTAATACAATGAATGATATACGTATAGAGACACGCATGTGGATTCCTTATATATTAGCATGTTGGACATCCAGTGCATCCCATCAGTAAACATTCTGGTAGGTGTTGGAAACGAGAGGGATGCTGTTCAAAGGCCAACGAACATCGTAATATAAAACCCCGAGAGGTGGTTAGTGGTGCAGGGTACAGAGGTGGCGCCACTGGCCCGCAAAGTGGCAGTAATCTCCTGCAGCTATGATATGATAACCTGCAGGGCCTGCTCGTGCCGGTCAGCGGCTGCCCCCTGGTCAGCCAGGTCAACCCTGACAGCATCTGATTGGTCTGACTCTGCTGGCTGGATCTTTCTGTAATTACGAGGCGCTTTAAATCAGAGCGCTGACTGAAATAACGGACCCAAACATAGAGCAGAGTGTTGAATCACTGATTTTGAATTAAGTCTAACTCACCGCAGATAGGATTACATACCGGACCTTTAGACCACCACAAGTACTCGCTGTGGAACAGAAGCCCGATGCTTCAGAAAGGTGAAGTTTCGACAAAGCACGTATCGAGGCTTCATTTGGGGAGCAGCCAAAAATTGACATCCGAAGCCTTGCTGCCCGGCTGTACCACATGACTGCTTCAGTAAGTGGTTCAGATTTTGACAGCAATATAAACCCCTCAGGCTCCATTCAAAATGTGGGTTTTTGATAGAGTTGCGGTCAGTTCAGAGTTTGAATAGCGTTTATATACTTTGGAGATGCTGATGTGCGGCACGAGGGTGAGTGGACCCTCAAAGAAATGTGTATCTTCATGTTTGTTACAGCTATTCTAATTTAAACTAAACCGACTACACCACCATGGGAATTTCACCCAAGGACATAAAGCCCTTGAGTACAAACCAATAGTTCAAAAGGCATGCAAGTTTGCCACTCAAGAGGCAGGAGACATGATTCCATTCATCCAAAACATACTTATTTACACATATTAAAAAGGGACCATAAAACCATCAAAGATGGCAGGGAAAAACAAAAGCCTTGGAGCTGGGACTTCCTGTTGGTGGGGTGGGCCCACAAAGACCAGAGCACAGCAAAATACACCCACATGCACACACACGTGAAGTCAAGCATGCAAGAGTTGAACACAGCACACAGGAGAACGTTCCACCACACAAATACCAGAGCCTAGCTCCTAAACAAAAAAAAACCCACACCAGAAACAAATACAAAATTATAACAGACAGAGGCCCAGGGCTGAGACCTAAATCTAGTAATCAGCCCCACTCACAAAATGGCCTCCTGCCAGCAATATAACCCAAAAAAGGAATATAACTAATAAAAACTAATTGCTAAGAAGGCCACTCAACTAATTAACCTTTAAAACATATGTATAGAAATGGTACAGAAAAGAGTCCATCAAATAACAGATTAAATAAAAAACTAAAGGAAGAAATTAGGCAGTCATGCTAAAACTTAAATACCAAAACACTTTAATACCCTGCGCACCTCACACACGCACCAAAAGACCACTCACACTTAAAACAGGTCAAAGTTTAAAAGCACTCAGTGACACCAGCAGAGACCAAGCTCCCAGCCAAGCAGTAGAGACATAGCAATTGGTGACACCAACAGCAGCAAAACAGCAGTCGATGACACCAGCAGAGGCAAAACAACAGACCACCTTAACGTGGAGAATGCCAACTATGAGCTGATTCCGTCAGACAATGATAGCCGGCATGATGGATATAATTCCATTATAGAACTGTCGGCAAAGAGTGCACAGTAAAGAAATAAAGCAGGACCTACCAACATCAGTCAGCAGTACCAGCCACTACTTAAAATGGGGAAGCCACAACAGAACCCAGAGGCACCTATGAAAGGACTTACCTGTACCAGCTGCAGGAGCAAGGTGCACCAAAAAAAAAAAAAAAAACAGGAGCCACTCAACAGGAAGGGGTGAGCCTAACTATTAATAGTACGCCCTCCAGTGGTGATTAATCAACTCACCTGGACCCAAAGCCACCACAGGTGATCTTTATCCTGCTACAGATGGATGGATGGATAGATGGATAGTTTGAAGATTTACAAGAGTGAGGAGAGAAGGATAGGTAAGAGGATGGAGCCAGCTAGGAAGAGGAGGATTTCCCCTGTGTGGGAACATTTTGATCGGAGAACTCCTAATAAGGTCAACTAAATCTAACTTTATTTCTGACATATGGATATCCATCGACATAGATGCCTACCTGGCTGTAACATGCCATTTTTTGGGTGAGAAAACCAGGCTCAGCTCAGTGCTGTTGGGAGTGCAGGCATTCCCCCAATCACACGCTGCTAAAAATGTAGCTTGTGTGAAAGCCTCTCTGATGGAGGAATAGGGAATCACTAATAAGGTGACATGTATGGTCACTGATTGTGCTCCCAATATGGTTATCTGTGTGAGAGAGCTGAAGCTTCGGCATCATATTTGCATTGCACACTTCACAATCGGATTATGAAGAAGGCGCTTGACCAGCAGCCTGTGCTCTCTGGCATCCAAGCCAAGGCAAAGAAAGCTGGTTGGCTACTTTGGAAGCAGCACCACTGCTAATGTATGCTCTTTCCCTTTATTCCAATTTATAATAATGCTAATAGTTTCTGTGTTCCTGGAGTAAATGGACTACTCATCTGTATCTTTAAAGGAGAAGCTTACACAAGTGCAGCTTCATCTGGGGATGGAATAAATGAAGCTAATGCAAGAAGTGGAGACCAGATGGAACAGCACATATTTGATGCTGTAACATTTGGTAGAGCTAAGGTAGCCAGTAGGAGCAGCGTTAACTGGACTACAATATGACATCACCTTCTTAACCATCAGATGAGTTCAACATTGGCGGAGGGTGCCTTTCTTTGCTGTCTCCCTTCTACGATGCCACTGTAGAACTGTCGGCAGAGGAAAATGTGGAGGAAGTAACAAAGCTGGCACCTGCAGTTGCATTGGAAAATGTACACACACAGAATACACTCAAATGATATTTTATTAGAGAAATTATTTGGTCATATATTTTTTGTAATTGATTATACACCTGGCCTGTAGGTGGTTTCGTGTGCACATGAAGCTTCGAGAGATGAACCCTTTCTCGAACCAATTGGTGCCTCATCGCAGAATCACTACAGTGTACTATCCTGTAAAAAAGTATTGACTTAGAAACTGAAACAGCCCGGAGGGAAACTGGCCACTCCACTAAGCAGAGCATCCGAAGATGTGTGGAAAAAGTGAATTAGAAGCGTTTGCTCCCTCAAAACTACAAAGGGGGGCAGGGCATTCTCATATTTAGCTCCAAAGCTTTGGGATAGCCTTCCAGACAGTGTTCGGGGCTCAGACACAGTTTCCCAGTTTAAAAGTAGACTCAAGACACATCTCTTTAAT
>JBBPCY010007451.1:0-15821 GCA_037974405.1 Brachyalestes nurse
CTACCACACACACACACACACACACACACACACACACACACACACACACACACCCACATCCCCACCCACATACACACACACACACACACACACACACACACACACACACACACACACACACACAGTATTTAGTGTGAGCGAATGAAAAATATACTGGCATGAGAGCATTGGTAGACAGCATGAGGAGAGAGAGGATCTGTCTCCTGCAAACTCTAACAAACCCTCCATACTTGACCTGGGGTCACACACGCGCGCGTACACACAAACAAACAAACACACACACACACACACACACACACACACACACACACACACACACACACACACACATACAAGCGCTCACGTGCATGCACTCGCACAGTGAAATGCCACTGTTATTTAACTAGAAAGGCTGGTGTGTATTTGTATGTTTGTTCCTTAAGCACAGTGATTAGAAGCTAGCTATTAGAGGTGTGTGCAAGGTTAATCATCACACGGTGACCTCTCATTGCTGCCACTCAAAGGTTACCACAGCAACAGTCATCTAAAAGTTTTGGATGACTCTACACATTTTGATCGCAAGACTACAAGTGGACATGTGCAATGATATTCATCACTGTGATCTGAGTGCAGAATGTATTTGTGTGTTTTGCAAGCTAAGTGCCTGATAAAGAACTGCCTTATGTCTTCTGTGAAAAGTCCACTTCAGTGGCTGACATGTACATAGGAAGTAACTTTCCATACCAGCAGGTGGCAGAAATCTGTATTCATAGAAAACTGGAAGGATGAGTATGATCGGAGCAATTTTATGAGAGCCTGCTTCCTATTCCTCCCATTACACCACAAACATAATGGCAAAATGCTAACAGACACCCAAGAGCGAGTTCTCAATGAATAGGGGAAATGGAACGAAACGGTATGATTCCAGCTACTCATGTGAAAACGGAAAATAGAAGAATGTACTTGGTACACGCAACAGGTTTTGGGCAGTAGAACTACAACCGTTAGAGATGACTGGTTGCGAAACAGTTCCAACACCCTGATGTCACAAATGAAAGGCACTTTTAGGAAAGTTCAGCAGTATTGAAAATTATGTCAGCTGTGTTGAAATATATGAGTTTGTTCTGCTCTGTATTTGACTGTATAAAATGGACTGATTAACAAAGTAATCATTTTACACAAAAGCTCTGTAGGAACCCATTCATCATTTCAGACTTTCCGAAGAGCGCCCTCTATCTGCTCACTTTCCTTTCTAATCTATTGTCGAACAGACAGAGAGTAAATTTTTGGTTTGTAATTCATTATGCATGGATACTGTGGAGGCACATTTTTGTTCATTAGGATATAATCAATGTAACTGTAGCCTCAAAAAGTACAACATGTTCCCTATGCCAGATGTGAATTTGTAAATAAGTGTGTGGGACATATTTGCAACATTTTATAAATTAAAATAAAAAAGCCTGGAATCAAGAAAAGGTTTTTGAGTGTGAGTAGGGGGTGCTGAGGGTGAGGCAGCATCCCCTATTGACATGGTTAAAGGTTACTTTATTGTCAGCAGCAGCTGTGCACAAGTACATAGTGTGATGAGATCTTTCTCCATGGGCCATGGTGCAACATATAGCAACATTCAACTAAACATTTAACTCAACCCTGCACAACAGAGACAACAGAAACAACACAATAAATGGAAAATACAGCAAAGTAACAATATAGCATGAAAAGGATGTAAACCTGTTGATTATAAATTATACCCATATCAAATCAAATAGCAGGATATGAGTGGGAGTAAACAGCAGGTAAAGTGTGGGTGCTATTGAAGGTCCAGAGTGTAATATGAGCGATATACAAATAGAAAGTGAGGTATTTCACTGGAGTGAAACGTCGTTAACCAGGGACTAGACATTCATGTGCGTTCAGAAACCTTTTTTTTCTATTTTAAACATATTTTTCTATTTTGAATAGCATATGTTGCCTGTTAGAAAGTATTTGAAAAACACCTGTTTAAAATGAGCACATTTAATTAATTCTGGTCATTCTGGTGTGAGGTTCATGGACATAGATTTGGCGGTAACAGCAGTTAATTAAAGGAAACAAATTCTGGATTTTTTTCATTTCTAGAAGCCCAAAAGCAACCAAAACAGAAACAGAACAAGAGGATGTGATGTCCAGTTGCAGGTCCATAATTTTGGTCTTTTTTAATATTGATACATGGTTGTTACTTTGCACCATGAATTAACATATTTAATTGTGGGTGGTAGCAAACATGACAAGCTTCGGATATCCTTTAACAATAGGTGAAGGGACTCTTTAGTGATAAATATCTTTGTGAAAATATGAAAAACTTGATTAATTAAGGAAGAAAACTGACACAATGGTAAGCATTATGGGATGCATAAGCAATGATTGTCAAAACTGTCACATCTATGCCACGCCCCCAGCAAACTTACCAGAGTACTGAACCTGGAATTCTCACCTGTTCTGTCATCCTTCTTTCCCTCCCTCCCAATGACAAAATAGAGGTAAGCATAATAGGATGTATGTACAGTGTTTGTGCCTATGCTGAGCAATGGAGGAATGTGGATATTTTATATTTAATTTCATTAGGGCAGTCATAATGTCAACAGAAATGCAAAGTAACTTGTCACATTGTCAAGTTTAAAGTGCAATGGAGTCAGTGGTTAGGGCATTGGCCCTGCAAGCAGAAGGTTAAGGGTTCAAATCCCAACTGCTAGTGTCACCACTGAGGTACCCTTGAGCAAGGTACCGTCCACACACACCGCTCCTCGGGTGCCCCTCGTTGGCGGCAGCCCACTGCTTCACTTGGTGAATGGGTTAAAATGCAGAGAAAGAAGTTCACTTGTGCTGTGGTGTGTTCACATGTGACTATAAGGGTTAATAAATAAAATGAAAATCTCAGTGCCTTGAGGGACAAAATATCATTAATTACATATTACTGCTGCAGACTTTTATTCAAACCATTTCAGTATATTATATCTTTATTGCTGAAACTCTTTTTCTTCTAAACGTTTGGCCTCCAGTGTACGGTATATGCACATCCACACAAACCCACAGCTTACACAAATACCCAAAGACACAAGTTAGTCTACACAACGCACATACAAGCTAGCAAGCTAGACCACGTTCAAAAAAAGGTCAGAAATACATAAACCGGTTCTTTCTGACAAACCATTCCCACGATCTCTATGCCAGCTTGTGCAACGTGTCCTATGCCCTATTTAACCTGGGAATCTCTCTGACAGCCGCCAGTCACACTGGGTCAAATAAGCCCCCTGAGAAGAGTTAAGAAACCATTTGTGTTTGTAAGGATGAGAGCGAGGGTGTGTAACATAGAAAATGGAGAGAGAGAAAGGGAGAGAGGGAGAGAGAGACTTCCAGAAGCCTTCTCCAGCCATGACATCACTTTCAAAAGCAAAGGCCTGGCCCTGACCTGACCATTTCACCATCAACTTTTCGTGTGATGTGTTTTACCCGACTTCATAATAAGCTCTGGGATTTCGCAGCTATGTCCTCAGCACCCCTGGGTGGATGGAAGAGGGCAAGAGACAACAGAACAACAAAAGAGAAAGAGTGTGACAGAGTTGGAGGAATAGAGTTACAAAGAACAAGACGCAGATAGTCAGGGGTTAAAGGGCATTTTAAAAAGCGCAAAAACAGTTGACAGCGAGAAGGGGATGGTGCTGTGAATTATCTGGCTGCGCTAAAAGTGACTTGCTTAGCTAGATAATTACCGAACCACAAGTTAGTTTCCACCAGAGAGCCACCTAGCAGGATTAGGTGGACATAGGGCAGTGAAATACCAAATTAACATTTAAGAACTAGCTAAAACTATGAAAGGAACTAACCAAGGTGCATATTGTGTTTGAACACACTCCAGAGAATACAGCTGTATATACAAGTACAGCATACTGGGACAACCCCCCAAGGCCTCCTGTTAGGGAGATATTCGATAAGAAAAAAAGAAACCTACATATTTATAAGTGTATATGTATACATATGTCTAGCTAAACTGGGTCAGAGCATCTCCAAAACAGTCTTGTGGGCTGGTCCCAGTATGCTATAGCATGCTTTCTATATAAAAGCATTCCCTCTTCACCACAGCAGAAAAAAAATGATGGCAGGTGCCATTGTAACAGGATAATCTTATTTGCTTCACCTGTTAGTGATTTTAATGTTTTGGCAGACTGTATAGATGCACACGCATGGGAAAACAATCCTACTATCACAGAAAAAAATACAAAAACAAAGAAATACCAACGGTTTAGGATATACTGCAATAACTACTAGTCAGAGATACTCATCAGCAGTGAGACAGATGTTAGGCAATGAAGCCACACTAAGAGTAATTAACAGGATACCTTCCTGTAAAAAGTTCCATGACAGTGAATATGATTACTAATGGTCCAATTGGGAGCAATTTCAATAAGGAACAATTTTAAATTCACCTACAACAGAGAGCTGTGTGATTTTCAGCTGCAGGACAGTTGACTCAACAGCCACTTTCAGTAAACAGGTTATAGATCATGTGGCTGGTTAGTGGCTGGCATGTTTGGAGTCTGTGTTGTCAGCCCAGCTGCGGCCAAACTTACTGGAACTGGGAGGGCTCACTTGCTGATCTGCGACCAGCCAAACCGACACTGATCTTGGTGTGAACCACTCAGTGCGGACACAAAGATGGAGCTCTGCCCGCAACTCGCATCAACAGTGGAACTTATGTATTTACTCGGTTAATTCAGCTTCATACAATTAACCCCTTAACTCAAACCATAAATATGGCTCCACACTTTCGCATCTTGCTTTTATAACAACATAGCTAACATTTTAGGTTCAGAATAGTTTCCAAATACTTTAAACTAATTACTGAATAATCCTCTGATAATCTTACTGAACAATCTTAAGATTAATAATACGCCTAGTTTGAGGAGTTTATATTGGCCATGAGCAACACAAGAACTGGGACAAACAATATTTAAACAGTGTGATTTTTGTCTGTATATTTAAAATATTAGATATGCATCGTTGGAATAGGAGGAGGAGGAGAAAGAAAAGAAGGAGAAGAAAAAAGAGAAGGAGGATGAAGAGCAGGACAAGAAAAAGATGATCACTATCATGGATATCTTCATTGAAGCTCCCATGGCTATTATGTTTTCTGAACAAGCAAAAAGGCAATAGGCCATATAACCCAATACATTCCCACTTATACTTACCTACCCATTTGCCCCATATTATTAAAGCCAATGTTCATTTCCAGCAGAGCATTTTTAAACAGCTTAATCTTTGTACACAGTCAGATGTTTTCTGACAGCCGCGTTATTCTTATTACTCTTCCCACCCCGCAAGCTCCAGGCTTATGTTGCTGTGGAGTTTATGGACGTGATTTATGAATGTGGAACTTTCCAACAGTCACCCTAACAAGGCTGGAACTGTGTGCATGTAGGCATGATAAAAGAAAGCGATATATAGAAAACTAATGGTCTAGTGGTTAGGGAGTTGGCCCTCTGATCAGAAGGTTGTGGGTTGGAAACCTAGACCTGCTAGTATCATCAGTGAGATACCCTTGAGCAAGGTACCATCCCCAACCACTGCTCCCCAGGGGTCAGTTGGTGGCAGCCCACTGCTTCACTTGGTGAATGGGTTAAATACAGAGAAAAAAAAATCACATTATTCACACTGTGTGCTGTGGTGTGTTCACACGTGACTATAAGGGGCCACTTGACTTTAAATCTCAAATCAGAAGTTTAATAGACTGAAATCTGCTTTTCAGTGACAGATTGTCAGTTTTCAGTCAGTACCAATAAAACACTGAATTTTATTATCCAGTCGTACAGCTGCAAGGTTAGTCTAGCTAAAGATATAGTCGTGTTGCCACCATCATCTCAAGCATGTCACTAAAAAATTTATCACTGGCAATGTGCTCATATTCATAACAGAAAAGTAACCAAAATCAAGGTTTGACTATGTGATTAGCTAGTTTTATATGAGTGGTGCAACAACGATGGAGCAAAAAAGTCACTAAATTCCGGACGAGTCACTAAATTCTGGCGTGTTGGCAAAAATCTCTAAAAAAGTGGGCAGACAGTAATGTAAAGCAACAGAAAGAGTCAGAAGGAGAGAGCATGTTTTCCATGTGTTCATATGGCCTTTAAGGCATGTGTCAGGCAAACAAAGGACCTATAGACATGCTGTCCTTGAGAGAGTGATAAGGTCATTGTGACTGGTTTCACATGAATAAGACAAAAATAGTGTTAGAAAAACACATGAAAACGAGTCAGGGTTAAGTCAGCCATCAGAGGTGTGCGTGTTTGTGTGCCCAGAAAATGCCACAACACACTTAACTCTCAGATCTTCCTGTGTGCGCGAGAAGAAACAAGCTGCTTATAAGTCAAATGCCAACACACACACATGCTCTTCTGAAGAGGATCTATTAGTTGGGGATTGTGGGAAAGAACAGGCAGAACAGGGAGGAGGAAGGAAGGGCTGAGATGGTTGGCAGGGATGTAGAGTCAAAAACACACCAAAACATCCAGACACACACATGGGAGCTCACACACACACACACACACGGAAACACACAAAGGCGTGTGAAAGGAAAACGACTTGCATCTCTTAAGGAAGTGCCTCCGCTCAAAGGATACTGAGGCAAGATACGGAGGGGCAGAGGGCCAAACAGAGACACACATTTCATCACACAGGAATTTGAGTGTGTGTGTGTGTGTGTGTTTTGTCTTCATACAAAATAAAATGTCCTGATGTCGTAGACAGACCAGAGAAGTCATATATTAGGACTCAAGGGAACAGTCAGTTCTTGAAGTTGATGTATTGGAAGCAGGAAACATGAGTAAGCCTTAGGATCTGAGCGACTCTGACAACGGCCAAACCATGATGGCAGGAAGACTGGGTCAGAGCATCTACAAAATGGCAGGTCTTGTGTGGCTTTTCCAGTATGTCGTGGTTAGTATCTACTCAAATTGGACCATGGAACTACATCCGATGAACTCGTGACAGGGTCACAATCCACACCACAAAAATTATTCCTGTAACTGTGACTGTTAAAATTTGGGTGCATCTCTCAAATCTCTTCAATAAGAAATATGTTGTATACCCATGTGATGCCTTCAAGATACATGTAAAAAAAAGTGTGTGCACACTCACAAAAACAGATGGGCAAAATAGTCAAAGTGTCAAAATAAACCAGGCATTGTGTGATGATCTTTGTCAGGGTTATAGTGTAATCTCTGAAATGTAGCTGGAAAGCCAAAAGCAACACCGAAATACCCCAGATGCAAAAGCACTGCAAATATTTCTAAAAGATAAAAGGAGTTTAAAAGCTTAATCCTGACACACACATACACCCAAACACACATACACACACACACACACATCCCAACACACACACACACACACACACACACACAAATAATCATAGAGAAAATGTTCTCATAGCTCTTTTCCCAGCTCCAGCACCTATTTATTTTACCATTTCTCTTGCCAAGAAGTTAATCTGCAACAATGTGTGGTTCTTTCTCACAAACACGCACAGATACACACTCATTCAAATATTTTCAAAACCAGGACAAGAGTCAGCAATTTTGTGGCCATGGGCTAGGTAAAATTCGAGGCTATCTTAGATGAAGATTTTGTGTATGGTATGTAAAAATGATGAAAGCTTAATAAGGTGGCAAATTGTGGTGATATATACACGTGATTTGTATCTGTTGTTACACTGCTACACACTATTTTGGACCAATATTTTACATGACAAGGGTTTGGCGATATAAAGCCTGATATAAAAGCAAGCTAGGTATTTGGCAATGCACGGGCTCTTACTCCACCCCTAACTGTCCATCTTACAAGATAACATGAATACACTGAGACACATAAGCTATATAAAATGGAGACACAGCTTATTGTTGAGGCCGTTTTCCAGGTGACCTGAAAAGTGAGATTATGTTGTTTTTAATGGACATGTGTGCATTCATTGCCACACTGTTTAAAACACTAATTTGGACCACAGATCATGTGTGTCTCAAATCAGCTCACTCACCAATCACCTGATTTGAAACTCCCAGTGTCCACACTCACGCTATATTCTCCAGTCTCAGAAGAAGTGTTGCGTAAAAAAGGCATATGGTCCTCGCAACTGAAAACACGCAAGTGTCTTTTTGTCCATTGTCCACTGTAACCCTGTAATGCTGGGCTGAGTGTGTGTGTTTGTGCAGTTGTGGACTCTTACGTGTGTATCTGCAGGCGTTGGTAGAGATGCTGGGCTGAGAGTTGGGGATTCTGCTGGACTGCACAGTTCGGGGAATGGGTTGGGGATGGCTGGCAGAGACGCGGGCCGTACCTGCTGCTCCTCCTCCTGCAGACGCCTGTGAAACACACACACAAACACACACAGACATGCACACACAGACACAGAAAGAGAAATAAAACCCACTGTTAAAGTTCGGTCTGTTGCATTTTGGTCACTATGATTCATTTCCGATGTAAATGAAAGCCAAAAGTTGAAAAGCAACACTAACTTTTACTGAAACAACCTACAAAAAAAACAAATAAAGAGTCTATATCTACCGGCGCTATGTTAACTGACAGAGAGAGAGAGAGAAAGAGAGAATGTACAACTGATTCTTCTTTAGTCTGTCTCCGGTCGAGTTTTATTGCAGATGTAAATAGATCCACATGACTGTCAAATTCAATCAGGAAATAATTTCGAAATTTGTAAATAATCAGTGTGAAAGATTGTTGTTCAAAAACAGCTTGGAGGCTTTTCCCACAGAATACACTTCAAAGTGATAAGTATTATAGACAACTACAGGTCAATAAACACATAAATATTAAACATTGATATTTTGAACCTGTTAATAAATACTTTTTCCCTGTTGCTTTACAATACTAAAGTCGTTTTGATTTATTAATATAAAATATGATGCCGTGTTCATGCATGACAATAAGGGTCACTTTATCAATCTCAGTGATTCTGTCTTTATTTATTTACTTATTTTCTGAACTGTTGCTATATTTCACTTGGAAGTAAAAGGTTATTTTTGTGTATGTGTCTTCATTTTGGGATTCAAAGCAAAATGTGAATATTTTGAATGGGATGATTCTTTTCCATACTCACTGTGGTTTTATTTAACAGTGTATAACAATTTCAAAACGTATTCATTTTAACTTTAGGTTGTGGCTAGAGTGCTGCTATGGTATCCAAGGTGGCTGTTAGGAGTGTTACTGGGTGGATGCTTTAGTGTAAACAAGTTTGTAAACAAAATTGTTCTCTACAATTCACCCATTCACCAAGCGAAGCAGTGGGCAGCCAGCCAGTGACACAGCAGAAAGCAGCTGTGGTGACATAGGCAGTCATAGTTAGTTTGTTAATATGGTAATCCTAATGTGCTGCTAGGTGGTTATAATGTTCCAGGTGGTTGCTATGGTGTTGCTAAGTGGCTGTTATATTCCAGATACAGACGTTGCTTTCACGTTGATAGGTGTGTATGTTCATACTGAGGACCACCTTCTTGAATTTGTTTATACTTCCTCTCTGTAGTCTGTAGGTAGCTTTCTGATTTGAGACTCTCTGCTAAAGAGACTCTGAATAGAGTCTGGCTGACAGTCCCAAACAAACTGATAACCTGCTAAGGAGCCAAGAACTACAGCGGTGGCTCCACACTGACCTGACTTTATCAGCCTGTAAACACAAGCAAGCATTTACATGGGCCATCTTACGTTTTCAATATTGGTTTAAGATTTTTTTTAATACTGTAGTGTGGGCCAGGCATTTAAGTAAAAGTAACAAAAACAGAGAGTTTAATTGTGAAGTGATAAACAGAGATTGGTCCTGTAATTAGTCATAGTTAGTTAGTTAATATGGTAATCCTAAAGTGCTGCTAGGTGGTTATAATATTCCAGGTAGTTGCTATGGTGTTGCTAAATGGCTGTTATATTCCAGATACAGACATTGCTTTCATGTTGATAGATGGTTGATAGGTTGTTGCTAGACTATTTCTAGGTGGTTGTCATGCAACTTTCGGTCTTTGTTACAGTGTTGCCAGGCAGTTATGATGTTATTTCCAGTGGTTGCTAGGGTGCTGCTATGTGGTTACTATGGTTCTTTGGTGACTTCTGTCTTGTTTTTTCTGTTTGCTACGGTACTGGAGGTAATTGTTAAGGTACTTCCAGACAATTTCTATGGTACTCATGGGACGGGCTGCTAGGTGATTGCTATGGTGGTCTAGTTGTTTGCTATGGTGTACCATGTCATTGTTAAGGTATCTCAGTTGGTTGCTAAGGTGCTGAGTAATAATAACAACACTTGGTCACTGCTATATAGAAGCCATTGGCTACTCAAGGATAGGATGTTAGTATTGGGCATACACCTGCATGGCCTCTGGTGGCATACTCCTTTATTTTGCTCTCAAGTGAAAGGGAGATTTAAAGTGATTATAATAATGACTACATTTTATAACCACCGCACAGCTCAGTGTAGCACTTTGATACAGCACTGAACCAGAGCAGAGAATAAAAAAGAATATAAAAGATGTCATAATGACACACCACCTCTCTGTTCTTCCTCCCTGTTCGCCCTCTAACTCCCTGCAATCTGTCCTCTCTCTTTCTGACACACACACACACAGAGCGAGTCCCCCTCAGTTAAATAAAAAATGACATTTCTCAGTTTCTCTCTAATACAGACAGAATATATGAATGAAGCCAGGAGGCTGAAAACTTTCGTTAAGCAGCTCCCTTACTCCTCGCGGAAGAGGATTGAGTGCGCCAGAGAGCGGGTTCATGAACTTGCGTGGTGTTATGCCGAGTTCAGCAGACAGCCTTGTAGGAAAAGGCAGCTCAACCTGAATCTGCACGCTTTGATCTAGATCAATAAGGCCGGGAATAAACGCAGGCCCGCTGCGCTGCAGCCAGAGCCGTACAAAGACACTGAGTATTTTTTTTTTCAGAAAGAGTGAAGCGTAACGGAGGGGGTTTTGACGCCTGGAGTTCATGGTCGAGTCAGTGAGAAAGAGAGGCACGTGTGTGTATGTGTGTGTGGTGTCGGAAACCTTTGCATGAACCCGTCTCGGTGCTTATGGGTGTTACACCCCACTGTCAGCAACAGTGAGAGAGAGAGAGAGAGAGAGAGAGAGAGAGAAAGAGAGAGAGAAACTGAAAGGTGATGAGCAGAACAGCTCATTATGACAAGCGGCTCAGGAAGGATTTGTGCGAGGGTGCCGGAGCAAGGGAAGGAGGAAAATAGGGGTCTTCAAAAGGTAACCTGTTTATAACCCACCCCGGAGCGCTGAAGCAGCTCACACTGAATAATACCATAACCTTTCACTGGGGCTGTGGCAGAATTTTGCTTCCTGAATACTTTAATTCAGTCAATGCATCTACATGCTATTAGTTAATTAACTGATCCATTGACTAATCAACCAATTACACATTCTGCTGCTACAGCCACATTGTTCAAAGTTGAATACTTCAGTAATTCTTTTCTGAAAGTAAGTTTTGTCTTTTCTGTAGCAATTTGTTATATCATTTACATTTACATTACAGGTTAATCTTAATAATGATCATTTTTCACATTTTAATCTTTTAATAATGCTAATTATGCATGCTGAGGACCACCTTCTTGAATTTGTTTATACTTCCTCTCTGTAGTCTGTAGGTAACTTTCTGATATGAGACTCTCTGCTAAAGAGTCGCTGAATTGGCTGACAGTGTCAAACTGTTAACCTGCTAAGGAGCCAAGAACTACAGCGGTGGCTCCACACTGACCCAACTTTATCAGCCTGTAAACACAAGCAAGCATTTACATGGGCCATCTCATGTTTTCAGTATTGGTTTAAGATTTTTTTTAATACTGTAGTGTGGGCCAGGCATTTAAGTCAAAGTAACAAAAGCGGAGAGTTTAATTGTTAAGTGATAAACAGAGATCAGTCCTGTAATTGGTCATGTAAACCTGTATTATGACTGCTTTGGTACAGAAATCCCCACAAATATGATTTTAATATAATATCACGTGGACCTGAAAAAAAAAATCTGTAGAAAATATACGGAAAATAACATTGTGAGTTTTCCTTTAACATCATAAGCCATCTACTTGCTGTCTTGACGCTCTGACACAAGCTGTTTTAATAGTTATTTCAGCTGTTTATCAGTTGTTTCAGCAAATTGTGAATTCTTAACAGCATCACAACTTGCTGTTATCAAATCCCTTTTGAAAATGGGAAACCTGGATGCCTCTACACTTTCAGCTGGTGGCCTGGTGGTTACTGAGTTGCCCCTGCGGTCAGAAGGTCATGGGTTCGAATCCCAAGACTGCCAGTGGCACCACTGAGGTACCCTTGAGCAAGGTACCGTCCCACACACAGTGCTCTCTGGACACTGCATCACTCCCTGTCGACTGCTTCGCTTGGTGAATGGGTTAAATGCAGAGAAAGAATTTCACACTGTTCGTGCTGTGGGTCACATTATATTATTTTACTTTTAACAGTTATAGGCCATCAAATCTCCCATTCATAGACAAGGTCATAGAGCATGTAGTTTTCAGTCAAATTAGTAAATACTCACATTTGATCATTTGCTTTCAATCTGGCTTATGTCAACATACTGCTCATTTACTGGTGCTCAGATTTAAAACTAAACAGGTGACATTTAACCACTGTTCTGCCCACTGCTGAAACCACCTCCCCATTCAGATCAGATCTGCTTTAACTATTGCTAGTTTTTAAAAAAAACAAGAACCTGTGTTTTTTTGTTGAAGGCTAACATTACAGAAAAGGGCATTTTATGCTTTTATGATTTTTTATGATCAGTTTATGGTTTTATTTTTATTTTTTATTTTTATCTCTGTAAAGCACATTGCATGACATTCATATATGACAATGTGGTATATAAATAAATTTGAGGTGCCTTGTTGTACTCTTAATATGTCCTTTACATTGCACTAATGTCCTTAATATGTAAACAAGGTGCCATATACAATGAAATATGACATGTATGAAACATGCATGACCCCATTTCCTTGAAAGGTTTGTGTGTGTGTGTGTGTGTGTGTGTGTGTTACCTAACAGCCAGTATGCGCATAGGTTGAGAGCGGTGGACATTCTGGGCGAGGGACTGGGGGGTAGCCGCTCGGTTGCTTAGTGGGCGCTGGAGCTGAGGTGCTCTGTTGCCCTGGAGATCATTGCTGTGGCCATTGTGTGGGAGTGGACCAGAGTCAGAGTGCTGGGTTTTGCACATGGAGTAGAGGCTCTCATAGGGCGAGAGAGACGTCATATCATTCACTAAAGCCTCCAGATCTACATCATCATCTGCAGAAAGGGAGGGAAAAGAGAGAGTAAATCATTGATTCATTCACCGTGTGCACAAGTAACTCTTACTTCCTTTCATCTTTCACCTTTTTACCTTTCACCCTTCTCACTTGGATTATTGTAACTCCTTTTCTGTCTACCTCACAAAACTCTCCTTAAGCTACAACTGGTCCAGGATTCAGACGCTCGGATCATTACCATAACTCCTTCTATCCATCACATTACACCCATTTTGCAGCAGCTTCACTGGCTCCCGTATTGAATTCAAAATTATTCTTCAAGGCCATTCACAACCTTGGCCCTCCCTAGAACTCACCTGAGCTCAGAAATATCAATTCATTCTCACTCTTTAACTCTGCACCCAAAACCCATTTGTTTAAACTTGCTTTCTCTCTGTGATTCATTTGCATTGTTTACATTTAATCTGTTTCTTAATCTTGTGTGTTATTATGGTTTCATTAGTTGTTGTACTTTGTTTTATTGTACAGTGTCCTTGTGTGCTAGAACCTTGCCTGTAAATAAAATGCATTTTACAAAACAAAAAACAGGAGAACACTCAAGACACTCCACGGGAGAAATTCTGGACTGCAGCTGCATAAAAAAGGCAGCAGCCAATCAGCAACAAGGAAAAATAAATAGCGTTCTCGGATTGGCTACTTTCAAACCTCCCGTTGTATAGTACAGCGGTATTTCACCATACCAAGACGAGCTTTCTTTGTATTCTCTGGACATTACCAAAAATATCATTTTTTAAAAAAAAATGCAGCAGAGGCTCATTTCATTCAGGTGTCTGATTGCCTTGCTAATCGCCGCATCCAAATATAAACAACCAGCATGAGGACGAGGGGCACGGCGGAGGAGGCCCGGACGACACAAAGCAAAAAAAAATGCGTAGGATATCTGCAGTTTCCGTGTAGGTGCAGGAGTTTCCGGGGACAATTATTTTTTCGGTTCTCAGAAAAAATCTGCGAGAGAATGAAGCCGCAACTGCTGCACTGTGTATAAACGGGGGTTTTATATACAGTATGAACAGGGTTATGTTCCAAGAGCATTCACGTATAGTGAAAAACTGTGGTTAAAAATGCCTAAAAATGCTTTTTTATAGTGTAAACCCTAAACATGTCCCCAAGTATGCTCCCAAAACACTTTAATTTCATTTTAAACTCATTAGCCTCAAAGAAAATGTAAAGGTAAACCCGTATTCATACTGTACAGTTTACATTGCACTCCTGCAGTGCTACAATGTTCCTCCACCTCCAGAGCATGGGGGGAGGAACCATTATAGCAGCTGTAAATCGGTGAAAGCACTGAACTTTCAAAATAAAAGGATTTTTAAAAAAGCCTGCGTTAACGTGCGATAAAATAATTGTCGTTATTAAGTAAATAATGTGTTAACCCAAGAATAATGCATTAACGTACCCCCTCCCCACCCCCCCGCTTGCAGCTATAACAGCTTCCACTCTTCCTGGAATGCTTTCCACAAGATTTTGGAGTTTCTGTGGGGATTTGTGCATTCATTCTGTATGAAGAGCACCTGGTTCGCAATCTCTGTTCCAGATCATCTCAAAGCTTTTGGACGGGGTTGAGGTCAGGGCTCTGTGCGGACCAGTCAAGTTCTTCCACACCGAACTCATCCAGCCATGTCTTTATGGACCTTGCTTTTTGCACCAGGGCACAGTCATTGTGGTCCACAATGTTAGAAGCATGGTATTGTCCAAAATGCCTTGGCATTTAGATTAAGCCCTTCACTGGAAGTACCCTGAGAAACAGGTGTATCCCATTGTACATACAGTGTATATTCATATCATAGCTCCTCAGGTTAACAATTTAAAAGCTGTGGTCATATTTCACCACTAGGTGTCAGCAGTTAATTGAGTGTAGGAGATGGAAAAGATGTTAGTACATGGAATACATTCACTTCAAAAGCTTCTTTCTTTCAGTTAATTATTAATGGAAAGCAACATCTCTTATTTATCCTCTTTATTCTTTTCAACAGCTGACAGCAGTATTCTGCGGGGTGTCTGTCATCTCGCTCCTCAGTTCCCTGCGTCAGGAAAGTTCAGCATGATCTTTTTGTTGTGCTAGAAAACTGCGGTGGAATTAATTATGTGCTTCCTACTATTAAGATCTGTGGGGTTCACGTGGGGGTTATCTGCATTTGTACATTTAATAAACAGATAATTATATAAAAAATAATTCATTTCACTATTGGCCTCTTCGCACATCAGCTAGAAAAGGCCTTTTTTTCTAATATGTGGTCTTTGTGCTACATATAAGGTTATATACAACACTTAAAAGGTGCATAACTGAAGACCTAAAAGAATTCTACTATTATTTATTAGTTAGACTACTTTCTGTGATAATGGATACACACACACATACACACACACACACACACACACACACACACACCCACACACACACACACACACACAGTTCCAGTAGGTAAATGGAACAGAGCACAATGTCAGAAAACAGTACTACACAGATACACTATACATTTTTGTGTACCCAGAT
>JBBPCY010007481.1:0-15820 GCA_037974405.1 Brachyalestes nurse
ACCTCTTTCTCACCTTTTAAATTAATTCTACCCTCCTGGTCTTCTTGGTGAAGTTGTTAATCACTCTGTCATACCAGTAGGGATTTTTTTCCAAGGATTTCACCTGGGTGGTGGTGGGGATCACTATCAAGCAGTCAAGCTAACAAGCTAATGCCCTTTCTTCTGTGCACTCGTAAACAAATAATAAAATATTAAATAAAAGAAATATTAATAATAAATACTAGTAAATAATATGTTACGCATTTTGTAATGTATGAATCTTCAGTCTCACACTCAGGGTCAGTGCTCAGTACAGAAAATAGATTGAAGTGTAAACAACAGCTGTGATTGGCCACAGTGTCACGTCAGTCATTTTGAAGCGGAGAACTACCCTATCACAGTAGGCAGTCACTTGTTTCACGGCTGGGACTTATTTACCATTAGAGTCAATTGAAACCTGGAAAATCCACGAGCTGCTGGGGTCTGAGATTTACAATGGAATGAACGAAGCGCCAGTGAAAAATGTTTCACTGAAATTCTGTTTCACCGCAGTTGGGGGGTGGCGCTGTTTCACGTTTTTGACCACAGCTGAAATTAGGAGAGCAACCTTATTTTTGTGAGCATTTTTTTTGTTTCACCAATAAAAAAGTGATGGTTATGAAGTTTTTTTTGTATTATTTTTCTTGGTGAAACATTGTTCCCCTGTAGTCTCATAGAAACTGCCACTGGTATACAGTACATGTATGTAAAATGGTAACTGAAGTAGCAGGGCTCCAGACAAAATAAAAACCATAGGAGCCACTGGCTCCTAAACACATATTTGGACACCAAATAATTTTTTTAGGAGCCATAATTTCTGTCAAATTTGATTTAAATAAAAAAAAATTGCCATGGCACATTTTGTCTCCAGTCTTACCCCATGTAAAAAGCATTAAAATGAAAGAAGAAATCACAACATGGACTAAATTGTTGCCAAAGTAAAACTAGTTTCTAGTGTAAAACCAGTAAAACCAGTTTCTAGTGTAGTTAATGCTTATTTTCCTATATTTTAGAATGCGCTCTGCTACAGATTGCCAGGACGTGCAAATCATTTCAAACGAAACATCTGCTCTGCCAACACTGCTCTCAATAAAGATGAGTCAGTCGCAAACAAGTTCTTTGACTACATTTGGGAAAATATGGAGCCATTTGGGAATAGACATAGAATATAACTAGACTGACCACAGATATAGAATAGTACTAGACTAGATCATAAACATAGACTATTACTAGACTGACCACAGATATAGAATATTACTAGACTGACCACAGACATAGAATATTACTAGTCTGAACACAGAAAGAATATTACTAGACACCACATGACCAGCTGCATGGTACATCAACGTCGTCGCCATTTTGCGCTAGGCACCCGCTGTGGAGTGAAGTAGTGGATAAAGATGCTTCATGCATGTTCTGCATGGGGCTGTACGCTCCAAACCAGATCCCGAGGGAATACATTTCATAGGTACAGCTGAACAATTGCTTTGAATATATCTGGCCATTTTAAAATCCCGTTTAATAAACCTTAACCTTAGCTAAGCCAGGCTAAGCTAGCAAAACTGTGTATTTCAAACTGTGTTTGCCAGCATCCAAACCACTTTTTGGCTAAACATAGGCACTACCCATTAAGATTGTTGTTAGAGCTTTAGTGAACTTTTCTCAAACTCTGGCGGTTTCCTAAAGAAATCTACATAGGTTTATAAATCTTAACCTTAGCTAAGCTAGCAAAGCTATGCCTCCAAACAAAGTTTTGGCTAAATGTGAGCACTATAATACGAGATTATATTAAAACAATTGTTCAGCCTTACCAGGGGTCTACACATTTTGAGAAAGCTGTATTATGATGTGTGTCGTGGTAGTTTGGTAACAAATGCTGAACCAGCATCATATGGTCAAAGCTAACACTTGGTGTCATTAAAACACATTGGAGGTTTAATGATTCATTCTGAGGGGACGGTCAAGGTGGTTAAAGTAGTGGAGCATGTTATACGACAGTCAGCATTAGGACAAACATTCAGTGTATCTTTGATCGATCAGTTTGTCCGGGCCACAGTTTGGAATTCACAACCATCATTTTATGCTCTTGCCTTTAGTTGTGTCGGTCTTCCACGAACTAAAAAAAAAAAAAGCTGCTCCAGGGATTTTAGATCCAGTCCTGTATATATTCAATACTGAGTCACTATAGTGATAACACAGTAACCACATAGTGTGTGAGAAAGTAATGAGTGAAACATTTTTTTAGAAATTATTTCTTAAGCCCACATGTACACAATAAAATGTTTGTATTTTTGTCACTGAGTCACTGCGGACGTGCTGACATATCATGTGAACTGGGAACAGTGAATGCGGCGTCTACCCTATATGCGATTGAGAGCCAAATGAGCTGGATCTTCTTAGTGATCTGATCCAAATGATCTGACTCATTAAAAAGAGCCAAAATTCCCAGAACTAATCATGTGATAGTGTAGTAGAAACAGCAGACTCAGGTTGAGTGTATCTGCCCTTATCTTGTACTTTTATTTTAATTTCTCTTGGTTTTGAGAAACTATCATCATTGGCGACTGAAATGAAAAAAGTAGTCTAGTTGCATTGGCAACCATTTTAGTTGCCATCTGGAGCCCTGAATAGACATCCAACAGTGAATCCAAACAAAAGAATTTAATCCCATTATGTGTGATTTTGTTCTTCTTCAGATGATTGTGGCATTGCTGGAAGGAACCAGACACTGAACTGGACACAAGCCAACTCAACATCAGCTGCCACTGAGTTCTGGGAGTATGTGGGCTTGGATACAGGGGTTGTGAGATGACACAGCTTATATGCTCTAATATGTGTGTTATCAGAAATACTGTATGTATGTCTCATATAAAGATATACGAAAACAAGCATACCTACAAAAGATGAGAACAAATAACAAAATACAAAGTTGCTCTCAGATTGTCGGGACAGGGCCTGTACTATTGCTTTGATCTGCATATCTAGGCGGTTGATTAGATAGCTGGCGAGCAGAGCTTGCAAGATCAAGCCAAAACAAGCAAAACTCCCCTTGATTGATGTCCTGTTTCAAAACACTTTGCTTCCCTTGTGGATCTGAAAAGAAGTGGTGAATCAATTTAAGTATTACATACCTGTGCAAATAACTGATATAGTAACTGCTTCTCTGTACTGCATTCAAGGGTGTATTTAGACCAAACCTAGTAAAGTAAAGGGGCCCCTTGTAGTCACGGGTGAACACATAACATCACATGCTATGGATCGCCTAGCGTCAGTACACCCAGTACCAATTCTGAAAGGATAAAACAAGGGATATTTACTTATATTTTTGGAACACATGTTTAACATGTCATTTGTTCATAACCCTTCTGTTTGTTTTATATTTTATTTATTTTCTGAGAAAATTACGTGTTAGTTAAAAAATTGTGATTGTACAGTTTAGATATTTTCATTACTGTCCATTACATTGTGTTACTAACAGTGTTGGGAGTAACGCGTTACTGTAACAAATTACTGTAATGCATTACTTTTTGCTGTAATGAGGTAATGTAAGGCATTACAGAAAAATTGGTCATATTTAACTCGGTACAAATGAAAGTAATGTGCGTTACAATGTATTTTTAACCCAGAATGAAGTGATGTTTTTTTTTCTTCATACAAATTCGCCAAAATCATCCCAAGATCAGCAGAGGACAAAAGTCCGTGCAAAATGTTTTACTGATGGGCAGTTCTTTTAGATGTACTGAATCACTACAATCAGTTCACTAAAAAGATTCATTCAAAATAGTTATCGAATCATTCAGTGCTTGGTTTCAGTTCAGTTCACGGCTTCCAGGACCGGGAGAGTGTTGTGGCTGTGTTGCTTTGACAAACACGTTTGTAAAAATTATCCGTTCACGGAACGTAGACACCACAGTCATTCAGTGAAGGATTCACACTGAACACGCATGGTTCCTTTGCAAATTGTAGCAATGAGAGTCACGCATTTTCTTAAACTGCAGATTTTATACACTACTTGTTACATACTGTGTCCTACTGTACGCTGCTGACAGCTCAACTGAACTGAAAAACAAACGAATCACTTGAGGACATTTCCTTAAAAGATTTATTCTCTTGAACAAATCATTCGCCAACAATACAACACTAGTACCCAGACAGAACAGCGAGATGAGTGAACCTGCAACTGATCTAACGTTGGATAGAACTGTTTTTAACCATAAGCCTAGCTCAGTCAGATACAATATCACCTTCCACTGGCTGTGTAATGAGCTACATTTAAAGCCAAATCCATATTTCCAGTTATTTTGGTGAGAGTAACTTAAAAGTAATGCAATAGTAGTGTAATGCCTTACATTTTAAACACAGTGATATTGTAATGTAACGAATTACTTTAAAATGACAATAACAAGTAAGAAATAACGCATTACAGTTTTACAGTAACTTGCCCAACACTGGTGACTAAGTGCAGAAAGTTTGTCATCTGTAAAAGAAAACATTTTTTTCTCACTGAAAAGACGCAGAGTCCTGTCTATTTCAAGGGGCATTGAAGAGGTGGGCAAGGTCAACTGGGAAATTCTCCTCTGTCTGATTGCGGTGTGGATCATTTGCTACTTTTGCATCTGGAAAGGGGTCAAATCCACTGGCAAGGTGTGTGGGTTGTGTATACAACTGAACTTGTTCACATTGTCAGTATTCTGAAATGTTCAATAAAATTACAACTCTGCTAACTGATCAAGATTAATCACATACACTTTATCTATGTTTATCAGGTGGTGTATTTCACTGCGACATTCCCCTATGTGATGCTACTAGTGCTGCTGATTCGAGGACTGACTCTGCCTGGAGCTCTGCAGGGAGTTGTGTTCTACCTTTATCCAGAACCTGAGCGACTGTTGGATCCACAGGTTCTGTATATACTCTGTCTGGCCCTTTATGAAGCTCAGTCAAGGCTTCTTTTTGAGCCCCTGTACCGAATTAACTACCCATCAAAAGCTCATGTACTATCTACATGAGTGCAATTTAAGACTCATGACAGAACAGCATTTGAAAGTCCTCACTTTTGACATAGGCACATGCTAGGAATGGTTGTATAATCACAGGATAGAAAACAACAGAGTGCAACTGCTAGTACTAAGAATGGGGGAAAGTTAAAAAGGGCATTAAAAACCTTCTTTCCAATCATTCTTTCAATTTCCTTTTTGGTTTTTAAGTCCTTTTTAACATTAAACAAGACAGTGAACAAGACAAATCCAATATGATAAAATCCCTCTGTTTTAAAGAGCTGGACCCACCCTCATCAGGTCAGAAAAAAACAAATAACATTATTAGCAAATTTAAGGAATGATTCAGGAACACATACTTGGAAACCAACAACAAGTATTGGAGCTTAATATTAGACAAGCAGAGGTCCTTTCAAACTGGCGAGTATCAGCAGAATGAGAAACTGTAATGTTAGCTGGCACATTTGCAAGTTTCTCTTTGCTTTTTGTGTAGGTGTGGATGGAGGCAGCTGCTCAGGTTTTCTTCTCGTACAGTATATGTGTGGGCATACTGACTGTGTTGGGTAGCTACAACACCTACAAAAACAACTGCTACAGGTAATTCATAACACAAAATGGTCCATAATGGTGAAGTGAAAACATTTTCTTAAGTTTATAAAAAATGTAAACATTTAAAAACAATAGTTACATAAGTATTCACACCCTTTGCCATGACACAAAATTAAGCTCAGGTGCATCCGTTTTCCACTGATTTTCCCTGAGATGCTTCTACAATTTGATTGGAGTCCACCTGCGGTAAATTCAGTTCATTGAACATGATTTGGAACAGCACTGGAACAGAAATGGAAGAAGATCTGGCCGCCCAACCAGACTAAGTAATCGGGAATGAAGGGCCTTGGTCAGAGAGGTGACAAACAACCCAATGGTCACTAAGGTGGAGCTCCGGCGGCCCCTTGTGGAGAACCATACAGAAGGTCAACCATAGCTAACGCACTCTGCCAATAAGGCCTTTATGGTAGCGGCATGGCAGCCCACTTGGAGCTTTCCAAAAAGCATATTAAGGATTAATAGACTGTAAGAAGCAAAACCTTCTGGTCTGATGAAAACAAAATAGAAACTCCAAGTGTCATGTCTGTAGAAAAACAGGAACTGCTCATCACCTGGCTGACATTATCCCTACTGTGAAGCATGGTGGTGGCAGCATCATGCTGAGGGGAGGTTTTTCTGAAGCAGGAACTGGGTGGCTAGTCCGCATAGAGGGTAAAATGACAGCAGCAAAATATATAGAGAGTCTTCAAGAAAACCTGCTCCACAGTGCTCTGGAACTAGAGTGACAATTCATCTTCCAATGAATCTATATACAATGACCGGAAGCACGCAGCCAAGATAACAAAGAGTGGCTTCAGGAGCAGTCTGTGAATGTCCTTGAGTTCCCCAGCCAGAGTCCAGACATGAATCCTATAGAACATCTCTGTAAAGACCTAAATAATTCTATCTACTGGTGCTGCCCATCCAACCTGACTGGGCTTGAGAGGATCTGCATGGAAGAATGGGAGGAAATACCCAAGACAGGTGAACCAAACATACCCAAGGAGACCTGTGATTGCTGCTAAAGATGCTTCAAGAAAATTTTAAGCCATGGGTGTGAACACTTATAAAACAATGGATTAACAAGCTTTGGCAATAAAAAAATTTGCACATCTGTCACATCCCGGCTTAGCATACTTGAACAGGGGGCACAGGAGCAGACTTCCTTTCTCATGTTCTCTTTATTCATAACAATACAAAGTAAATGGAACGGTGGCCAAAGAAACACAAAACAAAGGCCTTCTTGGCAGAATGCAAAGCCAGGGTAAATGTGAGGGAGCATGGACAACTACAAACATAAAGAGAGGAAATCAATCTAGGACTCTCAATCTAACAAACAAAAAACAGCTGTGATAATAACGGAACTAACGAAGAGGACCCTCCAATACCTCCAGGGCCAGGCTCCACTCGAGAACCCCTCCCATACTGTCCGGGGCACAGCCCACTTCAGTCCCTAAGGGATCCCCTCCGAGGTGGAGCCCTGTCAGGGCATAGCCCCGCAGCGCCCCCCCAAAAAATATTTGGGGAAACTGACCAGGTCTTTGACCAGACCCCACAGGCAACCCTGCCACTGGAGCGACAGGCAGCCCCGGACCCTGCCAAGGAGATGGCGGGGATGGAGGCGGTCACAAACAGGCTTCGGAATCTTCCTCAGGAGCTGGAGTTTCAGGAACGGGGACCCTAGGAACATGAGCCACGATGGGGACCGGGACTTCTGGAGCAGGAGCTTGCGTCGGGGCCTCATGAGCGGAAGCAGGAGCCAGGGTCTCAGGAGCTGGACCAGGTGCCACGGGCATAACCGGGACCTCAGGTGCAGGGGCCAAAGCCTCTGGAGCAGGCCTTCTGGGAGCCGGGACGAGAGGCTGAGGCTGGCGAGGTTCTGGCTCAGAGGGCTGCCGCTGACGGGGACCCGGCACTGGGGGCCACAGCTGACGGTGAGCCGGCACTGGGTCTGCAGCTGATGGGGAGCCGGCACTGGAGGCTGCAGTTGGCGGGGAGCCAGCACTGGGGCCTGCAGCTGACGGGAAGCCAGCACTGGGGGCTGCAGCTGGCTTTGTGATTGGCGGCGCGGCGACTCGGCCCTCTGGCTCAGCTGCAGCGGCTTCTGGGCTCAGAGGTTCAGCTGCGGTGGCTTTTGGGCTTGTGAAGGGAGCATTGGAACTCGTGGGCAGAGCTCTGGGGCTGAGAGCTTGAACCAGGCTCACTAGCTGTACAGTGAGCTGATCCAGCCGGCTCTGTTGCGTGACGAAGTGCCGCTGGATCTCCCTCTCGATCTCGGTGGGCCGAGAGCTCTGCTCTGTAGCCCCTTGTAGCTCCAGGCTAGGCAGCTGTGAAGCTTGGGAGCCCGAGGTTGCCGCGAGTAAGTGGATCCCACTTGGGACATGTCCGAAGGGGTGAGTCGAGCTCGGGCCTGGGTGGACGAGTCTGGGAGAAAGAACGAAAATCCTCGGGCTGCACAGTCGGAGACAGTGGCGTCGGGAACCACCTTGTCTCGTTTGTCTCTGAGCCGTGGTTTATTTTTTTCTTCCATGGACGGCTTGAGAACGGGAGGGTCCACGAACACCTCTGGGTCCAAAATTGGTGGAGCTTCCACCCACCTGCTGCCCCAGCAGTCCAAATCCTCCTCCTCATCCTCAGTGCTGCTGCAACCACCCAATAATTCGGTCACAGTGAACTGGCTCAGTCCCACTGGCTTACCCCCAAGGCTCGGTCCAGCCTACACCACTTGGGAGGCTCTCAACCTCCCACCACAGGCTCATTGAGATGTCTGTTGTGCCTTTTAAGGTCCGTGCATCTGTCACATCCTGGCTTGGCATACTCAAAAAGGGGTCACAGGAGCAGACTTCCTTTCTCATGTTCTCTTTATTCATAATAATACAAAGTAAATGGTACCGTGACCAAAGAAACAGAAAACAAAGGTCTTCTTGGCAGAATGCAAAGCTAGGGTAAATGTGAGGGAGCATGACAACTACAAACAGAAACAGAGGAACTTAAATACCTTACACAAAACAGCTGTGATAATAAAGGAACTCAGGTGTGTGTCAACATAACAGTCCCTTAACTAAAACTTAACCAATAGCGGCCTCTGGCGGCCGCTGCCCATGGGTGTCACAACATCTTTTTAAAAAGTTGTTTTTACCTTGTCATTATGTGGTGCCGTGTGTAGATCTACACTCAAATCTATTTTAGAATAAGTCTGTAACGTAGCAAAATGTGGAAGAAGTTGAGGGGTGTGCATATTTTCTGGTAGCATTGCATATATGTGTGTGTTTGTGTGTCTTCAGGGACTGCTTCATGCTGTGCCTCCTAAACAGTTGTACCAGTATGGTGGCAGGTTTTGCTGTGTTCTCAGTTTTGGGCTTCATGGCTCATGAACATGGCAGACCCATACAGGAGGTGGCAGAATCAGGTACTGTAGCATATATTTACTGCTTATCAAAGGATAACAAAATCTATTTTCTCATAGGCATACTCACTAAACACAAATAGGTATATTTTCTAATGGTTAATTTTTTAACAAAATTTGTTTTCCTGGTGTAAAGAAGTCTTTGTCCATATAATTATTACAACTCAGCTGGACAACTGTAATGCCCTTCATGTTGGGGTTAGTCAGGCTGCCCTTTCTCGCCTTCAACTAGTCCAAAATGCTGCTGCTCGTCTGTTAACTGGGACACGCAGGCATGAACACATCTCACCAATTTTATATGGTCTTCATTGGCTCCATCCATTGCGTTATAGAATCGTTTTTAAAATTCTCCTTTTAACATATAAATGTCTGAATGGTCTCGCTCCACCCTACCTCTCTGACTTGCTTCAGCTCTATGTTCCCTTTTGGTCCCTAAGGTCTGCTGATCACCTGACCATGGTGGTTCCAAAAGCTAGGTTGAAGCTCAGAGGGGATAGAGCTTTTTCAATCTTGGCTCCAAAACTTGGGAACAAGTTGCCTTTAGATGCTAGGCTGGCTCCATCTCTCCCTGTTTTTAAATCTTTTATCAAAACATATTTGTTTTCTTCAGCTTTTACCTCACAGTGTTTTTGTGCGTCTTTTTCAACTGTTGTCTATGTGTTGCTGTATCTTATGTGTATGTGTGTTTGTGATATTTTCTGGCTGTGCAGCTCTTCAGCGGCAACTCGCTTGTTTTAAATGTGCAATAGAAATAAATTGAATGGAATGGAATGCAATAATGAATTGCCAGTTTCCTGGCAAATGCTAAAAATATATTTTGCTAAAAATGGTTTAAAAACCTGAAAGATTTGATGGTACAAAACTATGGTAAAACAAAAGTATAAAATTATTATGATGCACTATCACTCTTTAATGTTTGTCTATTCTCCTTTCAGTTTTGTAGTTTTTAAATAAAAATATGTTTTATTATATTTATATGGTTTTAAGAGGCTATTTCACACTTTTGTTTCTCCCAGGACCTGGTCTAGCATTCATAGCTTATCCACAGGCTGTGGCTATGATCCCCCTGCCTCAGCTGTGGGCCGTGTGCTTCTTCATCATGGTGATTCTCCTGTGTGTAGATACACAGGTCTGTAGACTCATGTACATTTAGAGCTACACTTAAGTCACTGTCTCACGCAAATTCTAACATGCTTGTGGTTTGTTTGGTCAGTTTGTCGCCATCGAAGGGATCATTACTTCTGTGACAGATGTGTTCCCTCGAGTGCTGCGTGGGGCTGGAAGCAGGGAGCTCTTCCTTCTTCTCTTCTGCCTCTTCTGCTTCTTCAGCCAACTTATTATAGTCACAGAGGTCAGAGAAAGATGACAGAGAAGTGAGAGGAAAGGAGAAAGTGAGAGACTATAAATAGCCACTAGTTAAAAGAAATTTTAAACAGGTAAGATGAGAGCATCAGACTAAAGATGGGCATGAAAATTATAAATGAAAATGAAATAGAAGACACACATTTTGTCAGAGAATGGTACCAAGTCATAATATAGTCTAAGTATTTTAGCTACATGTGCAGCAGGTACTTGATCAGATGTTTTGCTGTGCAAATGTTAAACAGCAGTACTGTATTTTTGTTTGATTTGCAGAAAAAGTATTGACTGGTAATAATCATATGACATATATCTAATCAGAAACATTGTTAGCCATTGCTTCAATGGCATTGAATTTTTAAACCAGTACTATGCAATTCACCCAATTTGAGTCTTGATAAGTTTACACTCCTTGATAAGTTCTAGCACTGTATAGACATGAATATACTGACAAACTCCATACACAGGAAAGAAGTATATGCATGTCCGTGTTACTAATAGTTGGGTAAGACCATGTCATTTCTATGGACAAACACAGTAGAGTACTGGTACTAAAGAGCTCACAAGTAATGGCACTGTCATAGGAAGTAAATTTGCAAATGTTTTGCCCTGCCTGATCTGCCTTGGACAACTGTAAGTAGTGAAATAGGAGTTTCTAACAGCAACAACTGCTCAGCCACAAAGTACCAGACCATGCAAAGCCACAAAGAGGGGCCATCAAGTGCTGAAACAAGTAACATGTTAAATTGCAACTTCTGTTGCCTTACTCACTACTTACAAACTACCCTTGTAAGAAACAAGGACTGTGCGTGATCGGCTTAATAAATTATAATTAGAAACCGCTCTGATTGGTGTGAAGCATTCAGACATTAAACTCTGGAGGGAGGGTGAAATATTCTCAGATCAATCACACTTTACTATTTGACAGTCTGTTGGATTGATCTGGATTTGATGAATGCTAGAAGACTGCAACGTGCCTTAAATTTGGTGGAGGAGGCATAATGATATGGGGCTGTTTTCATGGTTTGTGCTAGGCCTCTTAGATCCAGTAAAGGGGAATGCTACAGCATACAAAGACATTTTAGACAATAACATACTTACAACTTTGAGGCAATAGTCTAAGAAAGGCCTCTCCTGTTCCAGGCAGACTGTGCTCTTAAGCTCAAAGTAAGGTCCATAAAGACGCTTTGACAATTGTGTGGAGGAACTCCAGTGGCATGCACAAAACCTCAATGCAACTGAAAACTTTCGATATGAACTTGAATGGTAATAGCAAGCCAGTAGTCCAACATCAGTGCCTGACCCTCACAAGTGCTCTTTTTACTGAAAGAGCACTTTCAGTGGCGCAGTGTCTGAATGCTATATAAAGTGTATACATACTGCATATGTCATATGTGTTTGGGTGAACTTAAATCATGTTGAAAGACCATGTACTGTCTACACAAAATCGCCAAAAGAACTAAAATAATTACCTCTTTCAGTTACATTTCCACTGTTGTGTCTCACAGGGGGGGATGTACTGGTTTCAGCTGTTTGACTACTATGCCTGTAGTGGAGCCTGCATTCTCTTCCTCTCTGTTTTTGAGTCCCTGACCATTGGCTGGATTTTTGGTGAGAGACACAAGAGCTCCAGGCTCAGAGATTCCATGCACTAACACTCTCTCCTCACAACCAGATGACTTTGAGGAAAAGCTACCAGAGAATAATTAGATCAATAAAAAAAAACACACACACAATAAACAGTCCTGGCTGTTTGTCATCCTCCAGTGATGAGAACAGTTTGAATTGCATAGTGTACATATTATCATTATTTTAACTACAATGTTTTCAATACCATCATTCAGCAAGTCTCCTTGGCCCTATTGGCTTGCCTTCCTCAGGGGCTGACCGACTGTGTGCAGTCATTGAAGACATGACTGGGTCGTATCCTAATTTCTTCTTTAGACTGTGTTGGAAATACCTCACGCCTCTCATCTCCACGGTAGGCCTCCAACTCCAACCCTAGTCTACTTCGTTTGCCTACATTCAGTTTAAACCTCACATCTTTATCTCTTTTACTGCTATTTATCTTCTCACATTCTCTCTTCATTTTGAGGTCACATTCATATATTCTTTAGTGGACTTTGAGCCCCTGACGTTCAACCGCTGGTACGTATATCCAGGCTGGGCGTACAGGCTGGGCTGGGTTCTGGCCATCTCCTCCATCCTGATGGTGCCTGGCTGGGCCCTGGGCCGCTTGTGGAGAGCAAATGGGAGCCTCAAAGAGGTGAGGATGGAAAGATAAGAAAATCAAAGTTGGTTATTTAAAGCCATAGAGCAGGTTTTACATGTTATGCAATTCAAATTAAAATGCATATACAGCCTTGGGGAAAAAGAAACAGGAGATTGCATTATTTGTTTTCTGGTTATTGCTTTTGTAATGTGTGGGAGTGTGTCTGTGTAAAATGTGCAGGTCACTATTGTTTTATACACTATTGACCACACATGATTGCAAATTCCAGACAAAAAATGTTTGGAGAAAATGTAAAAATAACACATATAAATAATAAAACACATATAAATAATTTGTTGTGTTAAAGTACACAACACTCTTACATTATTTTACAACTGCAACTGTCATGGCTGCCGACAGTGGGCACACGCAGACAGTGGGTGAAATTATAAATAAACAGTCTTTAATGAACAACTCAAAATGCTGCGTGGGCACACACAATCTCCCGATGAGGTTTCTTGGACTTTTATCTATTGGAGGTCCTTCACTCCATTTGTGATCAACTGAAAATGTCTCTCAGTCACTTTGCCCAAGAGTAGAACTCCCAACTTCTGCTCCCAGACAGCAGTGCCTTTACACCTTCGGTTCCTCTTGGAATTCCAAGCTCCTTGGAACTCCCTTTGATACTGGGTTAAGTCTGCTTGGAGCACAAGGAGAGAAAAGAGAGAAACAATGCATAAATAAACTCTGACAAACCACACGCTACTTCTTTCTTTCACTTCTTCCAGAGTGAGTGATCACTTCATCATTCAGTGAGTGATCCTGCATTTTTCCAAGGCTGTAGATCTAAATGTAAACTATTCACTTCTTTTTCTTGGGACTGTAGACCAGTCTGACACATGCTTAATTTTTTATAGCTTTAAATGGAGTACAGAACAGCCCTGACCAGAGCATTTTTCTGTCATATGTGATCACAGCGTTGGATTCACCTGTGCAGCCCTGACACAAACCTCCCTATGACACGAAAACCGAGGGACAAAATACTGGTGACCTCTGCTGCAGAGATGGAAGACCTTATGGATGGTCCACATCCACACAAAGAAACCTAAAAACAAACAATGATCAGTCATTAGTTATTCGATCCTCTGTTATTCATATAATCCAAAAAAGTGATGGAATGCACACACAAACACACACACACACTCACACACACACACACACACACAGCCTACCCTCTAATGCCACAAAGTATGCCTGTTTATAATTATTTTGCTTGTCAGTGCATACTTTGTTTTTATGGTTGATTGATAAAATAATTTTATATATTAAATGCATCAGTGGATCCATGGGTGACTCATGAGTTATACTTTGTAAAATGTTAATTTCATGGAATTATTTATTTATATCTCGCATTCTTTCCAACACCCTCTGGCTTGCCATAATAACCCCTGAAAACCGTTCACCTCGGCCCGGTGTCCCATTACTTTTGTCCGAGGTGAACAGTTTTCAGCTAATAACGGTTGTCGAGGGGTCGTTGGAAAGGTCTCTCCAAGCCCTATTTAACTGTGAAGTTTCACATTTAGAGTGCGAGATATATTTTTCATATTTAACATTTAGATTTAAGATCATTTAAGGCAAATCCTCCATGTTGGTGAGGGAAAATCACAACTTGCAGTCCCGCCCCCTGCTAAGCAACAGCCAATTGTAATCAAGAGGCGTGGCCAGTTAGCATATCTTCTAAACATTAGAGCTCAACATTTACAGCTCAAAACTCCCACATTTACAGTCACCATTTGTAAACATTGCCACTGAAAGACTTGAGACTTGATTTGGACTTGGTAAAAATGACTTGTGAACATCTCTGGTTCAGGGGCTTTGAAATGTAATGTGTAGTGCATGAGGAACTAATATCCACCACCAGTTGTCAATGCTTGTAGTAATACTGTACTTGTGTTTCATGGTCACAGAAGAACTGTTAATAAACTCTGACTTAGACGAACTGCTTGAACGAGTGTTCATGTTGTGTGGTTATAATGTATATTTGGAAAAAACGGGACAGTTTTTCCCAATACATTCCGTTTACTGTCCGCTAGGGGGATCTGCCCAGAAATATACGTATTTCGCCATAATTTGAGGATTTTCATGTCAATAAAGTATTCTGGCCAATAGCTGAGGCTCTCACGTGAGTCATTCGAGTTTGTGGGTCGCTCCTGGGTGGAGATAATGCCCATTTGGTCCAAGGAGACCCGGACACCAAACCTGACTGGTCCAGCGTTTGAGTGTCAATAACACGGACCAATTGCCGGTTGACCTAAATTTGCATACAGGCCCTTGTAGCCAACCAGTAGACGTTTCTAAAGAGGTATGGCTTGAGCCGCTCCTCCCCCGCATTCCAGTTAAAAATCCATGCGCACAAGCCTGAGCTCATTCTCGCCCTCAGTGCGCTTCGTTTCGCCAGACCACTGTGCTATTTAGCTTCGTGCTGCTTTGTATCGAATTTGCTTATTTTGTTATTTGCTGAGAAAAATGGCAAAAAGGACACACAAGTCCAAATACACGTTGGCGGAGGTTCTTGAAGAAGAGTGTCGGGAATCTGACAAAGAAGAGGAGACGGAGGAGGAGAGCAATATTTCCTCGGTGGATTCGGTGGGCCTCGAGGAATATCTCTCGGGGAAGGATCCCAATTTTGAACCATGAGTAAATTTATTTATACGTGTTTTATAAGAGTGATACGGAATAAGACTTACTATAACAGAGGGGATTTATTTTTTTTATGTGGGGCTTTTTTGTGTAAGTGCGTGTCTGATTTATAAGTTTGAGTGAGACGAAATAAGACTTACTGTAATAGCAGGGGCTCTTTTGTGTAAGTGCGGGTTTGAGTGAGAAATTGTATAATAAGACTGTAATAGCGGGTGCTCTTTTGTATACCTGCGTGTCTGATGTGGTGTGGGCTAACACCTACAGTAGCTATGGGGGGCTCTTTTGTGTACCTGCGTGTCTGATTTATAAAATGATTTATAAGTGTGATTGAGACGCAATAATACTTACTGTAATAGCGGGGGCTTTTTTGTGTAAGTGCGGGTTTGATGGGGGTGTGCTGACACCTAGTGGGGCTCTTTTGTGTACCTGCCTGTCTGATGGGGGGTGGGCTGACACCTACAGTAACTAAGGGGGGATATTTTGTGTAAGTATGTGTCTGATTTATAAACAATTGTTTTGTCCTTTTAGGGCATCTGAATT
>JBBPCY010007491.1:0-15820 GCA_037974405.1 Brachyalestes nurse
ATGCATGGAAAACATTGTTTAAACCCTTTACAATGAAGATCTGTAAAGTTATTTGGATTTTTACAACATTATTGTTGGATGTTTCTTTTTTTGCTGAGTATATAACATTCAGTATTTAAATTGAGCATAAAAACACAATAAAAAAAAAATTACAAATTAAAAATAGAGGGAGTCCGGGGTGGAGGGTCTCTTATTGGCTGGTTCAATAACTTTAAGGGCAGACTCTGACCCCTTGGAGCAGACTCCACCTTATCTTTAATGGAAAGTTGGGCAGCAAACCTACAGAGGTTTAATTGATAACAGTAACAAACTCACCTGTGGCACCCTGCCCCCGTCTGTCCCGGTTGTTGGAATACTGAGCCTGGGCATCACCAACTGTGTCAGTTTTTCCAAATCAGTTTCACCTGCCCCTTTTTTCCTCGTCCATATTTAAGCCCAGTCAACCATCATCGTCTGTTTACCCTCGTACCGCTGTTGCTAGTGTGCTTTCTTGTGTTTGCCCTTTCTGATCACTAAACTCCGGTTTCTGTTGTGATGTTGCAAATCCGTTGGGGTGGGACAATTTTGGTTTACCCAGAGATGCACGATTGCACACATGGCCGTGCTTGTGGTCTTCACTGGATCAGGGGTTCCCCCATCAGATGCAGGATGGCTGAACTTTACAGAAACAGAGGCCTTATTTTATTAAGAACAGAAGCTGCTAGTGAATATCTGTTCAGTACATCGCCTTGCAGTCATTATACTTTTGTATGTAGTTGAGTTTCTTCTGTTCTTCAGTGCAAACTGTTACATGTCAATAAAGTGACACACTAACATGATGCCAGGGTTCCTCACTATTTTTTTTTTCAGGAATACCCTGCCATGACATCACATTTGCTTTAACCCTGAATCAGGTGTGTTAGAGCAGACAAATGTATTCGATTCTTGCTGGTCCAAGTCTGAGGCTCATTTTGACAAACCTTTAGGGAGACGTGGATATTTTTAGTGATTAAAAAAAATGTAGTAATGATTTAATTACCCATGCGGAAGAAATTAAATTTACTCAGGTCTGTCTTTCTGAATGCTTTAATTCAAACCAAAGAAACACTCGCAAGACAATAAAAAATCCAGCAAGCAGCAGATAAAATATCAAACAAAGTAATATTTTTTTTTCCAGCATGACAGAAGCCATATGAGCTAAGCTACCAAGTATCATAACTAATGATTATTTGTTACTAATAATAGCTCTTCGCATTAAGGGAATTGGAGATATTATGGGCTGCCTGGAGCTTCCACATATCTTTAGCCAATATGCCATTCCTGGAGGAGTATGTTTTGGCCAGAGAGGTTTCCATTGGAGAAGGGGAGTATTCAGAACACTCTGGACCTTGCAGACTCGGAGCACATTGTACAGTATAGGAATAAAAGAAAGTGCCATGTGTGAACATACAGGTATCAGTCACACTTCCACGTGTAGGTTTAATCTTGCACTCTCCAAGAAGATCACTGTTCCAATAAGAGTCTGCGTCGTACACTTTGAAAGTTAGTTCACTGCCCATGGACAACTTAACAGGACCAAAGTTAAATGACTCACTCCAGTGGGGATTGTCATTATTATCAATAACTGCAGTGAGTTTGATCTGGTTATTGTATGTGACTTCTACAGAGCCATCTGTTTGGGTAGATTTGTCTCCATATAAATCTTTGGCACGGAGGTCAAAAACCATTAGTGTGGCAAGACCTCTTTCAGCAGGGCAGCAGTTGGACTGTATGTCTGGACTTGTTTCACAAACACAGGCACAGCGATCCCTTACATTAGTGTTATGTCCTATCTTACAAGACTCAGAGCAAACCTTTTGTAGGGCGTTGTCACGGATATAAGTCTCTACTGCCTCCTTTAGTCCCTCTCTGGCTGGGTGATTTTCATTCAGCAGTAAGTGCAGGGGATTTAGAGAGTAGGTCACTACATCTGGGACGGTCTTCAAGGAGTCCAGCCACTCTTTTAGGGCATTTGGATGTGAGGCTCTGGAGAAAAGGAGATCTTCACCGTTGATGTTCCCTCCTACAAACTCTGTCTGTCGTTCACTGAACATTGAGCTGAATTTTTCATTTGTTTTCATCTTCTTCTTTAGAGCTTGACAGCGATGCATCTCTGCTGTCAAAGTGATGCCGCTGTGTGTGCCTGATGCCTCCACATCCAAACAATCTTTAACTTCTGTGTCTGTAAGGCCGTGCAGTCCTGCCTGGCAGGCTCTGATGGCTGTTACTGCTTTCATCTTCCCACCTAACTTCACTCCTGTGGTATAATGGGTACCAAACGTGTCAATGATGCTCTGATAAGAATCAGGGTCATACTGTCGGGGAAGAGACTGCAGAGCCTGAAGAAACTCGTGATGCAGTGGGGGCGAAGATGATATTTTATACCTGTGAAGTAATATGTGAGACATTAGCACATATGTTTCTTATTATAAACAGTTCATAGCAAGTTCAATTTATTTACAAAGAGTGGAAACAAGCATTTAGACACTTGTTATGTAGTATACTTCTAGTTAAGGTTGGGTTGTATGCACTTTTCACAGTGAAATAAAATACTGCGGCTGGCATTGCAGGGACAGAATGGGAAAATTTATCTTGTTCCTTAGCATTTGGACCATGCTATGCTAACAATGGGACTGTTAGATTGAACACAGTAAACTGAGCCATACACCACTATACAGGTCCTAATCCAACTAATGCATGCTCCTCTGGAACGAATGTAAACCATAAAAGCTTGTGGCATGTGGCATTGTAGTGTCTTTGCTAAATTAATAGTATAAGCTCAGTTTGAACTAAAAGGACACTCAGATGATATAATGTTATTTCTAAGAGCAGAAAGTCGAGACAAAATCCAATATTTTGTGGTGTGTGTAACTCTGTGGTGTGTGTAACTCTGTGGTGTGTCACTGCCATGTAGGAATTTTTTTTATTTTCCTCAACCGGCAAATTAGATTTGCCAGTTATTCCCACTTCAGGCTATGATATAGAATGTAAATAAAAATAATAGATATAAATAATAGATGCATTTCAGAGTCTTTTGATACTTCTTTTGAATATTGTTCAATACAGAAGACCTTTCCTCCCAACCAATAGAAAATGCCAGATGCTATTTGCAGAGTTTTTAAAATTTAGAATTTGTTTTTCTTAAGTGTCTGTTTTAATAGTGTCTTAATACATCCTTTGTTTATGTTCCTTTGTTTGTATATTTTTCCTCACTGTATTAAAAATATTTTCACAGAAATTATACTTTACCTGTAAAAGCTACATTCAACTGCATGCTTGGTGAAACTAAATTTATCCTCCTTTGACTTCTTCATGCTAAACTGTGCTTCACGGGAATGAGTGCCTCCAACTGAAACCGAAGCTTTGGCCATCACATCCAGTCCAACTTTCCAGTTATTTGAGACTGAAGAGGTAGAATCATTCACAAAAGCTTCACTCGACTCATACATCTTACTGGAAACCTTCATGGAACACTCAGAGACTGCTCTCCAGAACACCACAGCAACAGGTATCTTCTGTTTTGCTTTGTTCATGTATGAGTTGCGAGACATTCGGCAGCTGCCATTCCCTGTGTCCCACTTTTCCATGTCGATGACATAAGACCCTTTTCGCTCCATCTTCACAATGTCAAAGCCCTCTCCACCAAGGTCATGCCCAGGAACGAAGTCAGCATTCTCGCAATCTTCTGGCCCACCCAGTTGAATCTGTTCTTCTGCATTGACCATGGAGAAAAGAGACCACCACACCCAACAGCTGACAAGACCACGACACATCCCCCCCATCATCTGAAATAACAGATAAATCGAGGTGATTAAAATAGAGCAATCAATAAAGGAAGAATCATTTTAAAAAAATAATAATTATTTAGTCATAACAGCTTACTTCTTGTATCTTGTCTGTGTAGATGTGAGTCAGGCCAAACCAAATGTTTCATGTTATATACTACTGGAAGAGGGAGGGACTTATTTTACTTGGCCAATTCTAGCCAATGATCTATTACATATAAACTGCTATGTATTTGTCCTCATTTGTGGATGGCTATTTAACCAAAGACATTTGAGATTGTAAGCTAATGTTATGATTGAGTTATTGATTAATTGAAAGGATTTATTCTACTCATAAAAGCCCATTTTATACCATTTGTACCACAAATCACTACATTTACACATTAAACATTATGTTTAAATACTCTTTAGGGCAACACTGTAAAACACTTTGTTTCTCTATCTTGTTTGTTTACCAGCAAATTTTTGGCTTCAGGGGATGTCCCTGTCTTCAGTTATTCATTCACCGAATAAATGCATTACGTATTCAGTTTGGTTATTAAAGCAAGCTAAAACAATCTGGGTGCACTACAAGGATCCTGTGTTACTTTTTATGTAGGGCCAGGGTATTTTTAAATATGACACACTGTCTCATACACATATAGTTACTTTAAGTAAAATAATAGTGTGATGAATAATAGTGGGCCTGAACACCTTCCTCTGCAACTGGATCCTGGACTTTCTGACAGGAAATTTCTGATCTCAGTCAGTGAGGATGAGGAGCAGTTCCACCTTGCTGTGCACAGGGGCACACAGGGTTGTAAGATCTGTCCTCTGCTTTTCACACTGATGACTCATGGCCATGCACCAATCCACAGCTCAAACTACTTGATCAAGTTTGCTGATTACATGACCGTGGTGGGTTTGATCAGCCACAAAGATGAGCTGATGTACAGAGTGTAGGTGCACCAGCTAAAAGACTGGTGCAGAGCCAACAACCTGTATCTGAATGTGGATATAATGAAAGAGATGGATGTTTACTTCAGAAGAACATGATGATATCACTCCAAGCCTCACTATACAAGCCTAGCTAGTAATCTTGTAAGGCCCCTTGAGCTTTCTTAAGGGTCTCCCTGCGTTGGCAGTGATTGTTTGCCCATGACTATAACTATAGGTGTACTGGAATAGTGGCTGCCTTTTGGAAGATGTATTGACTGGTATCCCTGAGTTTGTACAAGGAATAAGTCAAGAAGATTGTGTGGACCATTGGAAGTTAAATGATGCAGAGCAATCAGGTTGTTGTCTTTTTGTCAGTTTACCTGGTTGTCCATGGTTTTAGGTTCTAGAACGGGTGTTTGGACGGTTGGAAGCCAGCTGGCAAAGTGCATTTTGTTCCAGTGGACTGTGCATTACCTGGGCCCTGTGGTCAACAGAGACAAAAATACAGTGGCAGTGTGAAAGCCATAACCATTTGGTGATGGAATTTCTGGGGTTCAGTTCTGGGGCGTGTATATGATGGCCTGAAGAGTGTGAGAGGGTTTTGAATCTCTGAAGCAGATCCTACTGAAAGCCATGGGTCTGGCCTATACTGACTACACCATGTATATGGATGCCAGCCTCTGAGCAATGCTGACTCAAGTGCGGGAGACTACAGAGCAATAAAGTGCATATGCAAGTCATAGCCAGAGAGAAGCAAAATTATAGTGCTTTTAAACTCAGATTACAGATAACCAGATGTGCTTCACCTGTTCCCAAGGCTTCCTTTTTTAGGTCCTTCCTGAGACAGATGCTATTGTAGTGCAGATAATCTAAAGGGGAGTCATCCAGCACTTTGATCAACTTTGAACGGTGGCGTGACAGCCAAACCCAGTGTACCAGGTAAAGCTAGGAGGGTGGAAGGGCCATTGTGGGTCCTGCACTGCTGACATTTTTTAATCTGTTGCCTAGGATGGCTGGATTAAGACCAGCCTTATATAGACAAGAGTTTCTCAGGTCACAACCATTTATTTCCACTGTAGAGTGCTGTGCCCGAGATCCCAAATTTGGAGAGAGTGGCAAAGAGGCTCTGATGATTGACTGTGCCAAAGGCAGTAGAGAGGTCAAGGAGGATCAGAGCAGAAGAAGGTTGGTTGATCAAACCACATGACGTTTCTCTGAGACAGCAAGTAAGACGGCAGGAACAAGAAGGTGGTGTACAGAAAGGAGGTGTGATGGCTAACAGGACATGCCGTGATCATTCTCTGCTGAATGTCAACATTTCCTCAGTAGAGATTATTCATCCCTGGAAACCTCATGTGGACCTCAAGAAGGCCCCCCACCCCCAGCACACCCACAGATTGCAAAACCCTACAGAGGATCATAAGGACTACAAAAGGGTAGGGTCTCTCTCCCCTCTGTTGCAGACATTTACTCCACATGCTGCACCCGCAAACCTCACACACCCTCTGGTCCTTCCATCTGGCAGAAGATTTTGCTGCATGCCTTCTCTTCCAGGATGGGGAACAGTTTCTTTCCCCTAATTGAGAAAACTACTAAATCAGGAACAAATAACACACTGTACATCACATAAAAACACACTCTGAACTGAACAGCTTCCTTTATCCCAAAGACACTGTATATACATACTAAACTTGATTTTTTATTGAATATTTTTTCTAATCCTGTTGCTGATTCTTTCTATATTTTTGCATTTATTGCTATCTACCTTATTTGACTAACAACTCTCTTGCAAGAATACAGTATGTCATACTGCATTCACTAAAATGTATTCAAACGTGCTTTAGGCTGTTTTTATGTACTAGGACATAGATTCCTACCCTATGTATTTTAATACATGCACAGTGCATAACACCACCACTATGAGCACTAACTGGTGACTGAGGAATGGGAATTCATACATCGCTGTCCACAATGTTTGATGCAACCAGCAAAATAGCGCCTGGTTTTTACTTCTGTTGAATATATGCAATATTGTGAAAATATACTAAACATTTCCCGCTAAAGGTGAAATAATAATTAGTTGATTCCTCATTCCCTTTTGTTTGCAAAGCAGTTGAAACAGACTGAAAGGCAGTGAGACGGGGAAAGTCAATTCAATCCCCAAAATGCTGTGGTGTTTTTTGTGATCTGATAACACTGTCGATAATGTGTAATGCGACTTGGAATGGGAATCGATAAAAAATTATTGATGTCAATGCCATTAGCGATTCTTCTTATCGATCCAATTCATTATTGTTTCCATTATCGATTCCTAAATAGTTTTACAGGATGAGCCTGTTACCGTAAGACACTTTGTATTTTGGGTAATTGAGCCTCTAGGCAGGTTACTGGAAATGTGAAATGTGTAGTATATTTTGACAATATTGAATACATTCACTCATTAATGCAACAGATGTAAAAACCAGGCGCTGTTTTGCAAGGTTGCATCACACATTATCAAAAAAGTTATCAGATCATGAAAAACACCACAGCATTGTGGGTATGGTATTGGCTTTCCCCATCTCACTGCCTTTCAGTCTGTTTCAACTGCTTTGCGAACAAAAACGATAAGGAATCAACTCATTATTATTTCACTTTTAGTGGGAAATGTGTAGTATATTTTCACAATATTGAATACACTTACTCATTCATGCAATAGAAGTAAAAACCAGGTGCTGTTTTGCAAGGTCGCATCATACATTATCAAAAAAGTTATCAGATCATGAAAAACACCACAGCATTGTGGGTATGGTATTGACTTTCCCTATCTCACTGCCTTTCAACGCTTTTCAACTGCTTTGCAAACAAAAATGATAAGGAATCAACTCGTTATTATTTCACTTTTAGTGGGAAATGTGTAGTATATTTACATTTACTCATTCATGCAATAGAAGTAAAAACCAGGTGCAGTTTTGCAGGTCGCATCACACATTGTGGACAGTGATGTGTGACCAGTTAGTGCTCATAGTGGCGGTGTCATGCACTGCGCATGTATTCAAATACATAGGGTAGGAATCTTTATCTTAGCATGTAGAAAAGGCCTAAAACATGATCACAGCACATTTTAAAAATGTTATGTTGTGATGGCTGCATGAAAATTCTTAACTATTTGACATGAGGTCTGTACCAAACTTAAGACAGTACTTTGCTCCTTCTGCTAGTAAATGAGGTTGTTCAAGTCTTGTGGATTGAAAGACTGTTTTAAAAGTTTGATTTCTCACTGAGATATTACTATCATGTTATTAAACATGAAAAAATAAAAGCAATCCTATGCTGATGAAAGACTTAATGAGTTTAACCTCACATGATAAGATATTGTGCTTACAAGTTGGAATGGATTAATATTTCCATGTCTATTAGATATAGACTATATATAAATACATAGTTGGAAAGATAGATACTGAACATATATCTCCTCTGTTATCTGGAGGACCCGCTTGTTTTTGCTCCCACTGAAGAGGAAGTCTTGAGCAGGCTCTGGGTGGTCTTCCAAAGGTTGAGAGATAATAATCAGATCCCCAAGAAACATCACTTTCTGCAGCTGTCAGTTAAGTTCCTTGGTCACATCTTTGACCAGAATCATGTTGCTGTGGAAGCTGCTAAGGTGAACATAATTTCTATGTTGTCAAAAGAGACTATAATGGCCGAGGATGGTCATACCTCTTCTCTGAAAAAGCTTAAATCTTTCTTGGGCATGGTATTTTTCTATCAGACCTTCATAATGGGATGCTCAACTATCGCCAAGCCTCTTTTTGCACTAACAGCAGGACAGAAGAGGTTTGAAAGAACTGCTATGGCTGGGTGAGGTTCTGGCATATTGAGGACGTTCACTGCTGCAGATTGGAATCCAACATATGATGAAGGTTTTGACAGACTCAAGAGAGAGAGAGCTTCTCGACTGTGCTGTCTTGGTTCGTCCAGATTTTTCAAGACCTGTTAGTAGACACATCTTCTGATGGGCCATATTATCACTAGTACCTTTCAGGGACAATAAGGCACAGCAAGAGATATCCTGCCTACCATCTCAAGTTCATGGTCCTGAAGTGAAGCGTTACAGAGAATTTCAGTCACTGGTTGAAACTGCACAACTTCAGTGTTAGCTAATAACAACCCACTCTCTTATATACTGACCAAGCCCAAGCTTGATCCCTATAAACAAAGATGGATGTCCAAGCTCTTATCCTACAATTTTGACTTGAAATACATGCCAGTTCCAAAGAACAGTTGATGTAATTGTAAGGAGTAACCACTTCATAAAAACGCCTTCCTGTGCAGGAACCGGACAGCCAAGCAAAAAAGTTGTGGGACTGTGTTTAAAATACTGTACTATAAAGCATTGAGAAGGTTATGTCTGAGTGCTATAGGAGTTTATTCCTGTGGCATCATGCTTGTTGTTCAGTAGCAATTCTGGTATTGTTGTTAGGGATTCACAGCATTCAGAGTTTTGGTTTGCCGTCCATAGTTGTTTTTACTAGCCATGATGGGTATGTGTTGTTTAGCTGTGATTTGGGAGACACTGTGAGGCCCTGAGAGGCGAACCAAATAAATCTCAAAAGATCAGAAATCTGGGTATGTGGGTTAGTTTACTTTGCCCTGAAAGTCTGACATTTGTGTGCATTTTCACAATTAATATCCCTCCCATGTAATTGCAAATAAGTGCTGCATTCAACAGATTTTTCTGTGGTACTTAGTCAAAAGTCATGATGTGTAAATCACACCCTGTTCACACAATGTCTGATCTTCATGTAGCCTTGTGACACTAAGGTTTCAGTTAGCAGGTTTCTGATTTATTTGTGACTTGTATGTGTTATTGTGTCTCTAAGTTGCCATGTGCTCTAGAGTAGCCATCCCTGCAGTCAAACAGAAGCATTTGATTTAAATATACCTCCAGATGAACTTTTATTTGCATAAATGTACAATAACCAAGGGAAAAGTAATAGAATAAAGTATAGAAGAATACAAGCTCACAACTGGCTTGACACATCCTACATTAATTTTGCCAAGGTGAGATAGTAAGAAAAATAAAAGCAGGGTGGAGCTTATGGTCCAAAACTGTTGAGCTAGCACTGCACCTATGCTTACATCTAACCATAGATGTGCCATTTAAGTACACCTTCTCGAGGGTTCAATACTTGAGACAGGGACCTACTTGGAAGTGGGTGGGTGGACAAAGCAAGTCAACCAGTTAACATGAGCGTTGTGCGGTTGGAGCCAGCAGAGGACCGCAAGAACACAGACTAGTCAGAATATCTATACTGACCCCTGTCCATCACTGTAAGGTCCTACAATGGGCATGAAAGCATTATAATTAGACTGACTTGTGCTGTCTATCAATTACACATTTGTAAACTGATTTTCAAACCTTGACATAACTGACTTTCATCACAATATCTTACCTATAGCAACAATAAATGTCACCCCAACATTAAGCCAAACAAAAAAGTGTAACTGCTTTATAAATATAAGTGTGTTATGGTCACTGTTTCTTGTTTCAGATTATTCCTGTTTGCTTCTTTGACTCAAGCAGAAAAGTCACAGGTTTAGTCTAAGTTTTAACCTAAAGCTTGGCGGAAAAACAACACCTATATGCCAGTTCTCCCACATACATTTAATTGTTTCTCAAGTTAGCAGGGAAGGTGGGGGCTAAACACCCAATTCAGCGCAATTAAGCCATCACTTTGTGGGTTTTAGTTCCTTTGAATATATATGTACTGTGACCAAAGGCTTGGTAAGAATTCCAAACAGAATGAAATGGCATTTGGTCATTATCCTGCCCACTCTTGGAACCACATGGAGATCAGACCTGTCCCAACTGTTACCAGCCTTAAAAAAAACTAAAACAACCTTGTTTTCTGCGGCCTTCAGTTAACCTGTCAGTTAACAACAGATTTTCCCAAAAAAACATGCACTTATACCAGTATTCTGTTACTGTCAAGGTAGTATGTGGAGGCTGAAATGATTCAAAAACAAGACAGGAAAGACAGAAATCAAACTGAAATTGTCCAAAAGGAAGGGCAGGAGTAAAAAAAATACATGGAGGTAGAGGTTAAACACACACATACACACAGAAACCTTAAAATCAAAAGACAAAAACTGGCTCAGTATTTTCTTTGCTGGTACATGGTGAGGCACTGGCAGAGACATGACAGTTATATTATTTGTTTTTTTTTTACTTTTGTTTAACTTAATTTATCTTAATTGTTATTATTTTATATTGATAATATGATTGTTTTGACTCCTGTGTATGATAATGCCTTGCCTTGCCTTGCCTTAATTCAAGATTCAAGATTCAAGATACTAGATCATACACGCGTACATGACACAAACACACACACACACACAAGAGGATGGAGGAGCGAGTGACATGAGGAAAACAAGAGGAGCAGTCCACTGATGTAACACTGTGGCCTTATCTGCAAAAATATATGACACTTGTTGAATCGACAGAGAAACAAATTGTGTTTAGATGTGTGCTTTGCAATCCCAAACTGTTGTCGACATCCAAGACATCTAACACCTGAGAATCCACATTCAGGTGACTCTCTCATTTCCCTACTGCAGTAGACTTTAATGAAATGTGTGCGTGTGAAAAATACCCTACAGTTTGACTTAGTGTTAGAAATGAGCGAAAGTGAGGGAATAACGTCATGTAGCTAATGTTAACCCATGCTGACTAGCAGGGGGAACTAGCCTCAAATGTAGCGGTACTAGCCTGTCGAAGGGCTTTGACCCATCTCTGGTCAAAGTCTTTTTAAAGCTTAGTTTTTATCATTGTGAAATTAGATAAGCATGGGTGTTTTACTCAGTAGGTTTCAGTTATTAAGATATTCAGAGGGATGTCCAAGGCCTTAGGTCAGGGGTCTCCAGCCTTTTTTTTCTCTGAGAGCTTTGACAAAATCAATGTGGCCAAGAGCTACTCTACAACTATTTTACATCAGCATTTATTTGTTTTTGATAGTAGATGTTGCATCCGTTGTCATGCTCATATCAAGTACAGCACAAACACTATAAAGGGTCATCTAAATTTGTGGAGAGAAAATATTTTAACTAGGCCTATAATTTCATTTTCCATAATTATGTTAAATCTGATGAGCACTACTAACATCAACTCTCATCAGAGACCATTAGAACTGGGATATTATCATTTTATAGCTACCAGACAGGAAGTTTACACAAATTTTTTATAAGACTTAGTTACATTTTATTTGACCCTTTGAAGAGGTACTTTTAAGCAGTTGGGGACCTAGGCAGCTTCCTGTTGGAGACCTGACCTAGACCTACTCAGTTTAGTTTTTCTTGGTAGGCCTGATTAACTTAGCTTACCAAGGGATATATCACCCTAGTCCTTATCATACCACAACCACAGTCAAAAAAATAATAATGAATCAATAATTTATTTTCTAGAGGGTCCACCCAAATAAAATGGCATGCATGGAGAAGGAGCGTGAATGGGCCAAGAGGAGATGTCTCCTTCTGGATTATGAAGACCATGCTATACAAGCCAGTGTGTTGCAGTATTTCAGGGGAGCACACACATCATATCTCAGGACCGTTTAGATAACTTCATAGTTTAAGGAATGCACCCACTCCACACTGTGGACAGACCTGAATATAGACAATTATTTGGTGAAATTCTGCCCTCAAAGCATTTGATGTCAAGGCGGACACTGGGGCGACTGCTTGACAAGGAAGGTACTAAATAGTTTGTTTACTAAAGTACTGGTTTACCTAATAGTAGGCCAATAACTACTGTTTTTTGTTTTATTCCCAGCAGTAAGCTTTTATTTGTCTTGATGCTTCACATAATGCAATGTCTACACTGTGCTAAATCATGGGCTGTTCTTTAATAAATGTTTTAACCAGTGGATCTGACTGTCATTTTGCACTGATCTGGCATTAGGTTGTTACAACGTGAAGTAGCTTCTGATGTAGTAAACTACTTTTGCCTTATTTGTGTAACTTAGCTTGCTATGTTTCTGTATGTGGTAGAATTTGGGTAGTGAAGCTTAATTTATAGCTTAGCTCACTACACTTTACAAGTAGCTTGCCCTACACTGATTACAGGGCAGACACAAACAAACAGGATTCCATGCCAGTGGCTGACAGGATTCTGCGCCGCCCCAATATTATCATCGGCCCACCCAATGCCCGATGGCCATTCCAGCCGGATGTCCGATGGCCATTCCAGCACTGCAACTGACTCTGGCTTGTAACTGTCTAACTCACTCCACAAGGGGGAGTTCTTGGCATTTAAGTAGCATTTCTCCCTCACCTGTGATAAATCTCACAAATTACACTCGCACTGTGTTTTTATTTTCCTTGTTAAGTGTACATGGCATAGAAATAAAAGTAAAACAAATACATAAATTACAGTTTTATCACAATTATGCCACAACCACTATAAAATATCTAACTACTACTGTAACTTAGATACTACTATAAAACTAATATGTAAGTTCATTGGTTAGTTATTGAAAAGTGGGGCACAATCTGAACATTAGTGCTGGTTTCCTGGACAGGGATTAAGCCTGGTTCCTGAAACACAGCATTCTGTATGGGCTTAAGGCCCATTTTCGCGTTTGTGGAAGGGTGACTAAATGTACCAAATTGTTACTGATTGTGAATTACATCATTTTACTGAGTCTTCTGTATGTCACTGTGGATTGTGTCAGTTGTTGCTTATGACCCCAACCTGTTAAAAACCCCCTGTAAACATGGACTGTCTTAGTTTAAGAATCTGTTAATCAGGCAAAATTAGGCAAACTCTCAAAACAATCCAGTAGTTTTACATGTGATTCACATTTTCATATAGTTATTTAGCAAATACTCTGATCCCAAGTAAACAGTATATGCAATTTAAGCCAAAAAAGTAAAAAGGTAATACTGCAAGAATAATTATCCTAAGAGAATGACTTTATGCTAGTTTGGTCTGGTTCAATAAACAAATAAACAGTGCAGGGTTTTTGTTTATTGGGCAAAGTGCAAGTGTAGAAGCCCACAGACAGTTCACACAATGAATGTGAAAGTGTGCAGAAAGCTGTAAACCTATGTGTTTCCAAAAGAGGTGGGTCTTCAGACCACAGCAGAAGAAACAGTGAACATGCAGTATGGGGGAAAGTTCATTCTGCCACTAAGGGGCCAAGACGTAAAGCAGCAAGATCGAGCCTCTACATCATGTTTAGGCTTATTAAGAGGAGACAGAAGTCCAGAGGCCTTCCCTACATATGCGTATGTTCTCAACCAAGGTGCACAGGTAGTGAGGGACTGAGCCTTTCAAAGTCTGGAATGTGAGAAGTGTTGTAGTTAAAGTGGCATTTGGCAGAGGACTTCATCCAAAGCAGCTTATAATCATTAGTTACAGGGACAGTCCTCCTGGAAAAACTGAGTGTTAAGTATTTTGCTGAAGGATACAATAGATGGATTGCCGACAAATGTGTAAGTAGCCCAAAATCCCAGACGATTCTAAAATTCCACCCGAACGCCGGACACAGGTCTCAAAAAGTGGACATGTCCGGGAAAAAGAGGACGGCTGGTCACCCTAACTTTGTGTCATTGCGTTCACAGGCAAGTGTTTTACCCATTAGGCTGCTACCACCCACACTGTTCAAATTTTACATTTATACATGGATCAGAATATGTTCTTCAGTTTTTCAGTGTAAACTATCACATGGCAATAACTGACACACTAACATTGTTAGTAAACCAATTGTCAATGTGTTTTGTTACCAACTGTGTGCTATCACTGAGAACTTTGCTGTATTGTATGCCAACAGAGTGCCAAAACTAAAAGACAAATCATTTCATGGGTATTTTACATTGCAGTAAATGCTATGTTTTTATGATGAAATGCTATGTTATGATGATTAAATTCTTGAACGTTCTTTGAAAAAATACAACTCACTCAGGTCTGTCTTTGTGAATGCTTTAATTCAAACCAAATAAACACTTGCAAGGCAGTCAAAAATTCAACGAGCAATGGCTAAAATATCAAACCAAGTAATAATAATTTGTTTTGCTGTAAAGCATGAGCTTTTTAATGCATGAAACAAGCCATATGGCTAAGCTACTGAGTATCATAACTGCTGAACCTAATGCTCCTCATAATGGCCCTCAGTGGAAAGGTTATTGGAGACATTCTGGGCCGCCTGGAGCTTCCACATATCTTTAGCCAGTATGCCATTTCTAGAGGAGAATATTTTGGCCAGAGAGGTTTCCATTGGAGAAGGTTTGTAACGATCACACTTCCGTCCTTGCAGACGAGGAGCACATTGTACAGTATAGGAAAAAAAGAAAGTGCCATGTTTGAAGAAACACGTGTTGGTCACTGTTCCACTTCTAAGATCAAAGGAGCACTCTCCAAGAAAATCTCTCTTCCAGAAATTATCTTCATCAAACACTTTGAAAGTGAGTTTTCCACCCATGGCCATCTTAACAGGACCAAACTCAGATGGGTTTTTCCAGCGGGGATTGTCATTATTGTTAATAACCTCAGTGCGTCTGAACTGGCGATCATATGTGATTTCTACATAACCATCTGTTTTTGAGAATATGTCTCCATATAAACCTTTGGCCTTGAGATTGAATACCTTTAGTGTGGCAATATGTCTTTCAGCAGGGCAGCAGTTGGACAGTATGTTGTGACTGTGGTCACAAACACAGGCACAGTGATCCCTTGCATTTCCCTGATGCCCCAACTTACAGGACCTGGAGCAAACCTTTTTTAGGGCGTTGTCACGGATATAAGTTTCTACTGCCTTCTTTAATCCCTCTCTGGCTGGGTGACTTTTATTCAGCACTAAGTGTAGGGGCTTTAGAGAGTAGGTCACTACATCTGGGACAGTCTTCAAGGAGTCCAGCCACCCTTTTAGGGCATTTGGATGTGAGGCTCTGGAGAAAAGGAGATCTTCACCGTTGACGTTCCCTCCTATGATCTCTGTCTGTCGTTCGCTAAACATTGAGCTGAATTTTTCATTTGTATTCATTTTCTTCTTTAGAGCTTGACAGTGTTGCATCTCTGCTTTCAAAGTGACGCCGTTGTGTGTGCCTGATGCCTCCACATC
>JBBPCY010007510.1:0-15820 GCA_037974405.1 Brachyalestes nurse
GTTCAGACTGAGCCAACAAACCATTTTAATAGGATAAATTAAATATTAACAAAATGTGTGGGTCTAGGTAAAAAATGACGTTTTCCTATTTATATATATATATAGGTTTACCTGGTAGAGAGTGGAGTTATGATCTGGAGGAGTCATGATCCAGAGAAGAGGGGAGTTATAATCCGGAGCAGAGGGGAGGCATGATCCAGAGGAGAGGGGAGGCATGATTCATGGAAGAGGGGAATTATGTGTAAGTGAAGAGGGGAGTTATGATTCAAAGGAAAATGATGTGGGCAGAACCGTGCTGGATGCTGATGACAAGGGCCACACCGGCGCTTTGATCCACGCTGCACTGGCTCCAGGCCCGGCAATTTCCTGCAACAGACTAAAAAAATGTTAAAGCAGCCTTTCGTCTGTACAGCACATCACAGCTAATAACGATTTAGCTGAGGAGGTCAAAGGTGCACGTGCCAGCCCACAGCTTGTTGTGAGTATTTATTCTGGTATTGTCGCGGGCCTGTCGGCCTGTCATTGCACTAATCACCTGTTGGTCTGCTGTCTGACTCATCTGTTCAAGCAGAGTTTCACAGAAAGGCTGTTTGATCTCAGCCAGCAGGAAAAGGTTGTACGGCCATGTGAGGAGGCTAATTACCTCACTGCTCAGTACACTCATCTATAAACAATTTCACCTGTCAGACCGGATATTTCTCGGTCAGCCGTGTTTGAGCATTAAATAAAAGAGAAATTCCATCCTACTCCTCTTTTTTTAGGGCTGCGACCTAGATGTGATGACTAATGACAGTCAGCACGATCTGCTGGAAATGTACAACAAGCTCTGAGTTGCTGTAATATTTTGTTCAGCTTTGTTCAACATTTCCTTGAATAATGGCACCTGTTCGTTTTAAAGAGGCTTTGTTTACATTTTATTTCTTGTAAATGTTTTCTCTTGAAGTTACTTGTAAAGACTGCAGATGCATACGGGCACACATTTCCATTGCTGTTAAAGCTATTTGTTTTTGTTTTTGAAGTTTTACTTCCATAAGAAGGGCATGTCTGTAAGGTCTTGTCATGTTAAATCAGTGCTTGCCAGTGAGAGACACGCAGTTTCCAGCTGTAGAGGTGAAGGATGCTTAGGAATGTGAGCTATTTTAAAGAGGTCTGCTTGGAAGAAAAACAGATAAGATATGCTGTACTCCATTCCTACCCCACCCTTCTGGCCCAGACACATGATCGCTAACACATATTTAAAAGAATGACTACAAAGCAACCTCACTGAATCACCATCACAAGAAAAACTCTTTTGATAGGACATTTGCCATGATTTCATTCACCAAAATACAACTGCTGCTTAAACTTGCTGCTGTAATGGGTTTTCCACAATAATATTTATAATATTTATGTTTTAAAAGAGTCTCATTTATGCTTCTAATCAGGTTTCCTAGCCAGAAGTGAAAAGGACTCTGCTGTCACGTCTATACTCTCATAAAATGCAAATATTGCTGCACAGGTGAATTTTGTTGGATCTGTGACAGGGTAGGCATTCTCCTCATCTGTATCTTGAGGCAGTGTTGAGTGACCGCTGATTGTGCATTGACCTGTTCTGATATTACTGCTTTCGCAAGCTTCTACAGCCCAGATTCTCCCTGGGCAGGACCTAAAGATCACTAACATTGCAGTCATCGTTGGCATGGGCGGATCAAAAAGTATGCAAAGCCATTTCTATTCAAATTATTCAAATCACGAGTTTTATCTCATGATCAAGCGCAACATCATCACCTCCCCGCTTTCTTTTCAACCAAGCCTTTAAACTCGCCTTTGTGTTTTTCTTTTTTTTCTCAGAATCAGATTGCGAGCAACAAACTGCTTTTCATTATTGAATGATTTGAAGTGGTTTCAGGTGTTGGTGTTAATGTTAATGGCATTTTGTAAAAATACTTAGCCCAAGCGGAACTCAAACACTTAGTCTGCTACACCATAACCAGATGTTCCACTCGGTACATGAAGGTATGGAGAGAAGACTGTTCTGCTCTGAGTGACTCCTCCACTGAAGCACATGTCCCAGATGTTTCTAATTCAGTCAAGTCAAGTCAAACAGGTTTTCGTCTACATAGTACACAGTGAAACGAAACAACATTTTCTCTAAGACTGTGGTGCAAAGCAACACAAAGCTACACAAAGGTGCTCACAAAACTAAACAGAGTGCAAAAGTGCAAGAACTTAGTAACACAAAATCAAACATTTCAAGATTATAATATTCAGTGGTAGGACAGAACAACATACAGTGCAGTCAATATCAGAAACTGTGTGAGTGAATACAGCAGATAAAGTCAATAAATAAGATACGAAGATGCAAATATTTATTGAGAGATAAGGAATAACAACTGTGAAAAAATGGCACACAATATCAGCAACAGGTTATGAAATGTATAACAGTACATAAAAAGGTGCAAAATGCAAGAGTATCAGTGAGAGAAAGGGAAAGTTTCAGTGTGAGTTTGTTCTTGGGGGGGTTCAAGTGGGAATTTTGGTTTATGAGGGAAGAGTTCAAGTGTGAATTACAATCCCATTGAATATAGCAGAGAAAACCCAAAACCTTTCGCTTTGGCTCCTGACACAAACATACACGTGTCTATTTTTGGTTCTTTCCTCATGCTGTTTATATGTATGAAAGGTGCTGAAAAATGTTGTATAAATGTATACAAGTATATGAACAAACACAAAAATGTGTGTGTGTGTGTGTGTGTGTGTAACTGCATAAAGGATAAAAAAAGAATAAAATAACAAAAACAAATAATGAAGGTAAATGAGTAAAACAAGTAAAACAACAAGTAAGATCAAATAAACTTCTTATTAGCTCTTTAAATATTTAAATATTCATCCAGGTCACACATCATCCCCTTAACAGAGCCATCGCTGTGGAGCAACATGAGTTGCGTTTTTTCTACTGAAAGACAGACACGGAATCACAGAAAAGAAGGCAGTGATTTAAACATGGGATTATGTGCATTTGATAAATGGTCATAAAGGTCAGTAAAAACATTCAAGGCAAGTGAGAGCCATGATAAACAGATATGACTGTATTAGATACCACATATCAAATGTGTACATTTTGTTAGTATAATGTACATTTTATACAGTACTGTTGGTATAGTATTTTACTCTGTTCTATTGAGTTTTTTTTTATTTTTGTACTGTCCACTTTCTGCTAATAAAGGTTTATCTTATCTTATCTTATTTTACATGCAGCGTGTTTCACAGACCACAGTCCTTCTATAGTTTGTGATGTCTGGCAGTGATGATACTATGGGAATATTGTTCCGTATTAATGTGCAGGACATTAATGTCTTAGCAGGGTAACTTCAGAAGTTATATAAATTGACACTGCTCATAACATTTTGAAGACAGATGTGGACAGGATGTCTTCAGGCCACTCAGCCTATATTTTAGAGGACTAAAAGGGTTACATAATGTAGATGAGCGAAATGCCATAGCTGCCACAAAGTGAGCCGCATTAATGTTTCATGAGGAACATGGGAAGAAGGGCTGCGATATTTTTACTACACTTTGGAACAAGGACAGTCAAAAAATAAAAAAGGCCCAGCTGAAGTGTAAAGGGGTTTCGACAGGAACCTGTGGAGGCTGTGAGGGATGTGAGGTGGAATGTCCAAGAAGATTCCTGAGCCGGGTTGTTTGAGCCTGTATGTGAGCAATGCTGTCAGAGCGGTCGGTGCGTCAGAGGACGCCACATTCTCTCGACTCTCCCACTTCTGCTCAGCAGGTTACCATACTCGACTCGCAGGTTTGGCAACCAATCAGCTGCCTACCTTACATTCCTTAGGTTTAAAGCTTAAAGAAAACAACTAAAAAGAATCCATGGTATTGTGCAACAGCGACCCAGCTCCCCTCGGCTCTCCCACTCATTTTACAAGAGCAATCACACAAGTCTAAGTCTGAAGAACCAGTGACTGTGTGTTATAAAGCCTAACATGGGGTGGTGGTAGCTCAGTGGGTAGGATACCTGCCTCCTGACCAAGAGGTCATGGGTTCGAATCCTAACCACCACTGGGTCCCTGAGCAAGAGCCTTAACCCCAAGTTGCTCCAGGGAGACAACCCCCCCTGTACTTTGGATAAAAGCTTCTGATAAATGTAACTGTACAAATGGGAACAGAAACCATGGCAGCAATACTGTTTTGTGAATGGTGGTCCACATGCGCAGGCCTAAAACTCTGACTCGATAGAAACCGTTTGCATGAGACACATAAAGTAAAAAAAACAGTATTTTTTGTCATGCATGGACACACCTAAGCACAGTGCACAATGTGAAGAGTGTAAAATCCCCTGTATTCAACCCTTTCCTTTGAGTGAGGGATGCAGGGATGCAGCGCCCGAGGAGCAGTGTGTGTGGATGGTACTTTGCTCAAGGGTACCTCAGTGGTGCCTCTAGCAGTCCTGAGACTCAGACCCACAACCTTCTGATCACAGGGACTATTCCCTAACCTCCAGAACACCAGCTGCCTCTGATGGATGTAGTGGAAGCAGAACCTTTCTTCATGCCTGTATTTGTCCATATGTACAAAGCATCCGTTAGTAAACATTCGCTAGTCAGAAACTGATGCTGTCTGAGGAATCGTCTCACATGCCGTGGTAAGCAAGAATCGAGCTGTTTGTTTTCTGTGCCAGAGAGTTCTCATTGCAGTGGGGTAGAATTTTGGCAACGCAGCTTGACGGGTAGATTACAGTGCAATGAGCACACGGCAGGATGGCCCACGCCTGTAAAGGGATTAAGGATGTCATAGAAAAGTGAATGAGTGAGAACTGCAGTCTTTTGCTCTTTAGATTCCAGATGCCTGTAGGTAAGAAACCAGGCAACATCTGAAACCTGATCAAATTCTTCTGCATTCCTGGACGCATCATGAGTGAAATGCGATTTTTACTTTTTGTGCCCCTTGAACCTGATTGTATAAAACCCAGGGCGCTCATCCTAGATCAGCCCACCACTGAATCATTCTGATGGAGACACTGAGAGCCTGGACCATACACAAGAGGTCCCAATCCATGTTCTCTATGGTTACCCGCTGCTCTTTGTTAATGTTAATGTTACAAACTCCATTTTGAGGACCTCACTCAAGACTCAAGACTCAAGAGCATACTTCTTAAAAAAACTCCAACCGTGACCATTTTAATTAAAGAACGCAAGAGTCTTTTGTTACCTACTTTGTTAGTTATTGTGATTTTTTCTCCTGCTGTCTGAATCTCCCCTGCACCAGCCAGTCTAGGCTCATGAAGACAAGGACACACCTCCTCTGATCTCCACATCTTCAGCATGCTGCAGATAACATCACAGGTCAGCTGAGTGTGATGGGAGGGCAGGCCCTGCAGCTTTCTTGTATTCAATTTTTACCTCTTCAAATATTCAACAGGCTGTTTCTGTTAACATGGTCCTGAAACTGATATATATTAAGTCTGGGTTGAATATATTATATCAAAACATTAAACCATGTGTGTATGAACATATCTATGTATCCGTGTGTTTCAGATGTTCTTCGGTGTGTATCAGGCTGTAATGTGTAGTGGTGTGTGGTTCGATACTAAAATATCGATTCCTCCAATACCACTTTTTTATGTTCTAGAATCAATTCTCATATTAAAGTATCGATATTTTAGAAATGTGTAGTTTATCATTAACAGGAACACAGTGGAAAGTAACTAAATTATTGGGATTGTCTAAAGTAGAAGGAACTACTTCTGCTTCCACCTGTCATAGTCATATGCGAAATATGGTTGTATAAATGCATTGCAGCATGTTGGTGTGCTCTCTTGCAACAATGTGTAGAGCTATTTCACCTAATTAAACAATAAGAACAAGTAGTCTGATGTCGTGTATTCATTATGAAGCTATAATTTGAAATACACTACTTTTGATTTTGATTTTCCAAACACATTACATTTTTGTACAAAGTATCGATATCGGATCAGTATTGTCGATACCAGCCTGAATTTTACTTGGTATCGGATCGGAGAGGAAATCAGTGGTATGGCACATCACTAGTAATGTGTGCTATGAAATATTCCCCACACCATCAAAATGTCATCATTGGCCTCCATCAATTCCTGCTGCTTGTGACAAGTATCCCTCCATCAGCATTATGCGAAGGGAACATAGATTTGTGATGCTACAATACTGGTCTGATTTATATTAAATGATGCTAGAAGTAAAGTGACCATTTGTCATACGTGAACACACCAGCACACAGTGTGAAAGTACGACATTTTCCCTCTGTATTTAACGCATTCACCAGGTGAAGCAGCGGGCAGCCAGGAATACAGCGCCCGGGGAGCAGTGTGTGTGGACGGTGCCTCAGAGGTGCCACTAGCAGCCCTGGGATTCGACCCACAACCTAGGGGCAACTCCCTAACCCCTAGTCACTAGCAAACTGGTTTACACTTGTCTCCCTTCGCCATTCATAACAGAAGTATCTCATTCATTGTTTGCGTGCATGCGTGTGTGTGTGTGTGCGTAAGGTTTTCAACGAGGAATATTAATGGATGACGCAGGGTTGATAACTTCACAGTTGATCAAATGGCGCCATCTAGTGGATGAACAACCTTCCTTCAATCAACAAGGGCACAAAATGTTGTTTCGACAATAAATATGTATGACTACATATACGATAAATATAGATTCATCAATGAATAATTACAAAACAATTATTACAGAAATTAAAGACCATTCTGTCCATATTCCAGTTTAAAAGGGTAACAATACAGTTTTTAGACAGCATACTCACAAAAGAACAACCACTATGAGAAACACCATTGAGGACGATATTTAAACTTTATGGACTAATTCTGTGCTGCAGTGGACACGATTACAATTTTAGCTCTACTGTTGGACTGCGTTTTGTGGCATTTTACACATCGCTAACTGAAAATCACAAAGCTGTTCACTTTATACTTAAATGAAAGATATTTTTATGGAGAAATGACCAGCTGTAAAGTAAAGTGGCCCCTTATAGTCACACATGAACACAACACACAACGTGAACAATGTGAAATTCGTTCTCTGTATTTAACCCATTCACCAAGTGGAGCAGTGGGATGCCAGCGACACAGCGCCCAAGGAGCAGTGTGTGGGTGGCACCTTGCTCCAGGATACCTCAGTGGTGACACTGGCAGTCCTGGGGTTTGATCCCATAACTTTCCAATCACAGGGGGAACTCCCTAACTACCAGCTGCCCCAGGAAATAAGAAATTATTTTCATCTCATGGTATTGTCCATTTAGCAAAAATGGGGTGATATGTAACATGATAACTATTTGTGTTAACTCTTTTCATTCTAAATCTCTCTTGACTCTTTTCCAACATGATAACTCTCTATTGTTAACTTCTTTTCATGCTAACTCACACTATAATATGTGAGTACTGTAGTGGAAAAATAGTGGAATTTTCTTTTTTCTTTTCAGGGACTATTTTGCTTATCGCAGCTCTCACAAAAGAATGTCTCAGGCATCAGACAGGGTATCTGTAACCACAATATGTAACAATATTCTGTTTTTTTAAGAGATGTTAAACTTAAAGAGTTAAACTTCCAACATCAGGTTCATTTCGCCACCACTGTTTACAGTTCTGACAATAAGCTCCGCTAAGGTCGGGCAGTTCATGTCCAAATACTCTTTGTTTACACAACAATTAGTTACTGAATTTTTGAAAAATGTTTGACAAAAAGATACAAACAATGGTAGCACAGTTGTTTCTTCATATATCAAGACGGTTTCTAAACGTATTTATTTTGGTGGCCACAGCTTACAGGTTTTCATTTCCATCAAGAAGAAACACACCTGTGAGTACATGTGAGTGTGAGTGACCTGCAGCTACTCTATGGACACGCCTGCACACCTGTGCTTTAGATCCTGTTATATGATGAAATGATTTCTTTAAAGTAGTTAAATGTTAATCAGTGTTAATCATTTTCTTTTTCAACTTTAAACTACACATAGTGCCATTCATCAGACACGGTTTATAGCCAGAGTGGGGTGAATATAAAATTCAATGTCCTAAAGTCAGTATTCTGTTGTAACATTGACAAAAGTAATACATTTAGGACAATAAATTAGTTAGAAGGTTTAGAGAAATGCACACTACATGGACAAAAAGCATTTGAACAGGCCTGTTTTTCAGGGTTTGGGCTAGGCCAGTGCACAAAGCAAGCTCCATAAAGACATGATTGGATGAGTTCAGTGTGGAAGAACTTGACTGTCCGCACAGAGTCCTGACCTCAACCCCATCCAACACCTTTGGGATGAACTGGAACGGAGATTTCGAGCCAGACCTTCCAACATCTGTGCCTGATGTCATAAATGCTGCACAGAATGAATGGGCACAAATTCCCACAGAAACTCCAACATCTTGTGGAAAGCCTTCCAAGAAGAGTGGAAGCTGTTACAGCTGCAAATGAGGACCAACTCCATATTAAAGTATTTGAATGCAAAGTCATTCACGTCCTTCTTGGTGTACTGGTCAGGCGTCCCAATACTTGTGTCCATAAAGTATATTTTTAAATGATAGCCCCATGTGAGTTATTGATTACTTAAGTATATTACAGACTCCGGTACATTACAACCTTGCTGTGCTAACAAATCTGCAGTACTTAATAAATCTTTTGGCTTTAAGTGGGAGATGGCAGGACCTTGGCACAAAGGTGTGCTGTCCTTTAAACATTAACCAGAGCAGATGAGTGGGCGTGCATGTTGGCATTCACACACATATACGCGCACAAACGCACACACAAGTACTTACATAGGGAGTAGCAGGCTGAAGACTGAGCATGGGCTCCAGGATCTGTGACAGTGTTCTGGTGACCGGATCAAATCGTGGCATCGGACTGGAGCTGGTGCGCCAGCTGGCCGAGTCCCCATCGCACCCATTACTGATCTTCGCTGGGTGCAGAGATCCAGCAGGGCCCAGAGCACAGGTGAGAGAGAGAGGGAGAAAGAGAAAGAATCATTGTTCCACTTTTGCTTACGTGCAGTAACTACAACACCTTTGATATGGAAAGATAAAGACGAGAGAAGAAGTAAAGACAGGCTTTGGAGCATCTCTTAAACTACCGTCTCTTCTACAGGAGCTCAGAGAGCTGGCTCAGAAGCACAAGGATGTGGTCACCATCGTTCAACTTGGTAAGGAACTGGGATATAGAGCCCAAAAGTATTGCTCAAAAGTTGGTCCAGGAGCTCCTCAGTGGCACAGTGGTCTTAACCCTGGGCTTATCACCAGATCATGAGTTCGATTCCTGCCACAGCCATCGGTGGTTGGGACTCTGGTTGAGTATAACGATTACTTGCTCTTCTCACCTTGGGTAGAATGGCTGTCCCTCCCCTCTGTCAGCACAGTGTTATCCTGCATGGGCATCCATTAGCTGACGTAACAAAACTGGCAGTTAGTATCCACCTCCAAGCCAGTAGAAAAAAACAGGGGACTTGTAATGTAAAAGTGCTGATGTCATGTGTTGCTTGATAACAGTGGTTTCCAGCCATGGCCCCTAGAAGGCCTGCCCTACACACTTGATCCAATGAATCAGTGAATTAACAAGCCCTTACTGAGTTGAAATGTGTGTGTTAGAGCAGGAAAATACTCAAACTTATAAGTCATTGGTACTCCTGGACCAGAGTTAGGAACTATAATATGAGGCTGTGAATGTGTTATAGAGCTCAGAGCCAGTTCTGAAAAGCCAACTGATGGTTTGCTTTAACCACAGTGCCAAATTCTACATTTCTTTTTACAGCTTACTTTCACACAGTGAGCTGTAATAAAGAGGGATATATGTTTGGATGTAGTATGGGATATGCCCATACCAAATTTCCCACAATGTGGGACAAAAAATGATCGATCTTGAGTGGCATAAACTCTACTTTCTCTTTCATGTGTCCACAGATACTGCAAGCCAGGTGAGCATCGCTCAGGCCGCTAAGACGGTGGGAAGCAAGCTGAAGAATGGTGGTTTGAATCTAATCATTAATAACGCTGGTGTAAACGCCGACCTAACACTGTCAGACACAGGAGAGAAGGAGATGATGGATACATATCAGACAAACGTGGTGGGACCCATGCTTGTTTCAAAGGTCAGTACACTTTCAGAGTGGCTTTGTCAACCTTATAAAATCCACTGTGTGGGTTTGGTGAGCCTTATCTGTTTTACGTAATCGTGTTTACAGAATTTGCTTCACAGCCCTTTGGAACAAGGGCATTCTAGGATTTGCCAAGTAATGATGACAAAGTGAAATCCTGACAAGCAATTAAAATGTCTCAATGATTTGTCTCTGAGCAAAACTAAATAAAAAATTGTTGCCTGTAGGTCTTTTACCCGTATCTGTGCAAGGCAGCATCACAGTCCGGTCATGAAAGGAGCATGTCCTGCAGGCGAGCAGCTGTCATCAATATTTCCACACTGCTCTCTTCCATCCAGATGTGTCCTGAGACCTTCGACATGGCCCGAATGTATGCTTATCGAATCAGCAAGGTGAGCTCACATGGAATAAGTGTTCCTCAGCGGATACCCCAGTGACTCATGATTTTATTCATGAATTTATTAAACAGCAGTTTTTTTGGTACAGTCAGACAGTCACCACATATCCTTCAGCAAAGTAAATATCTCACAATCGGAATCAACCAAATCACACATACAGTATCTTATTGTACCCAGACTCCAGATACCACATACAATCTGAGAATGAAGGTCAAACTTATTGCAATATAGAAATCTCATTCTTTCTTGTCTCTACCAGCAGGGGCTAATGCATGTTCAGTTGCTCTCTTGATCTAGGCTGCCCTCAACATGCTGTCTAAATGTTTGTCTGAGGAATTTCGAAAAGACGGGATTCTAGTTATGGCACTTCACCCTGGCTGGGTTAAAACTGACATGGGGGGTCAAGAGGTAAGTAATTAGACAAGTTGAGCATAACAAGCCTATTCATTTCATCTGTAAATGTAAGGTATGATAGATGGAGTCATTGGATTTGTTTTCTTTACTAAGCACTCAGATGGCTTCCCAGAGAGATACAGCCATTGTGTTACACAAGGTCTTCGTTTTCATTTTATTTTATGAATTGTACTCACAGGCACCCGTTCAGCCAGTGGACAGTGTGCGAGGCATGCTCAAAGTCATCTCCTCCCTTGCTGAAAAAGACAGTGGAACATTACTCGACTGGGAGGGCAACAGCATTCCATGGTGAAACTGAAACAATTTAACAAGGCGCTGTCAACACACTTCATGAAAAAAAGCAGAGTTTGAAACAGTGCATCAAAAGGTTCCAATTATCTTGTTGATTATTTTGATCATTAAACCATATATTTTAAATAATAACAGTACATTTATTTTTACTTCATGAACTGTCTAACTTCAAACATCTGCACATTTGTGAGATTCTGCTGGTGTGTGTTTCCTTTCTTTCAGTGATGCTCATAAGGTGTGTGTTAATAAGTTGTCCTTTTGGAGAATCTGACTTTATCCCTTACTTTAGAACATGACTTTATAATCTGTGGATACACTGTTCATTATACAAAGAATGTACATTTTAATCAATTCCTTTTTTTATCGAGTAACATTTCATTAGATACACCAGCTTTATACCTACACCTACATGAACAGCAAACCAATGATACACAGAAACAAATGTACTACAATTATTGTGACCAAAATGGACAGTTTCTACCAGAGCAGACCTTTTACTGATACCATTTTAACTTTTTAAATGATCAGATTTCTTTTAAAAAAAAAAAAAAAACAAATTTGCTGAACCAAGTATGCTTTAAGTACAGAACAGACGGGTTTCATTTTGAATACTCTGGTCCATAGATCCCCAATTCTGGTCTCAAAGACCTCCTGCCGTGCACATTTTTGTGTTGTCCAGCTCTAGCGTATCTCCTGCTAGCCCCAAAAGCTTTATTAATTAGCTGATTGGGTGGATTAGGTGTGTTTGAAGCTGTGAAAACACTTAACTGTGCACAGTGGGGGGCTTCCAGGCCAGGGTTCGCTGTAGATCAGGGATGTCCAGTCTTATATGAAAAGAGTTGATGTCACTGTAGGTTTTCACTTCAACAAATCAGGAGCACACCTGATTGCACTTTGAAAAGGATAAATCAGTGAGCAATGCAATGACCTATGCACGCTCAGGTCCAGAACATTAAGCACATTGTGAGAGTAGGCCAGCCAGGGGCATAATTGTGCTCAGGCATGGTCCAAGGCAACCAGGCCTGTTGTGAGTACACCCTCAATCATAACGACCATTCCAAAGTAAGGAACAGATTATAAGTTATAGCAAAGCAGCTATGAGGACAAAATGCACAAAACCTTGTTTCATTCTCTAAAACACATGAAGACAGTCCAGTATATCATCAAGCAACAAAAGATACATCATAAAATATAGACATTGCCAAATCATGTTGTTCCAAAAGGATGTGCACTGCCACATAACACACATTGTTTGATAACTGAGGAGCATGAAGACAATTTCCTGCATCTGAACCCAATCCAATCTGTGGGATGTACTGGAACAACAAATCTGCAGTGGCTCCTCCTCGCAATTCACAGGTCTGGGGCTGCCGCCTTGTGCCAGATACCACATGGCACCTTCAGAGGTCTTGCAGAATTCATACATTTGCAGGTCAGAGATATTTTATCTTTGTGCAGAGGACCAACAGCATATTAGGCAGGTGGTCATAATGTTTTGGATGTATGTCAGAGTTCAGTATGAGTAGCTTCACCTCAGAAACACCTGAGTGTCGTTTATATCCCTTTTTTTGTCCAATGACAATACTGAAACCTTGTGTACTGGCTGATACACATACTAATCTGAAACTTTTTCTTTAAGTACTGCTAAGTACCCTTGTGCTAAGAGGCCATCATGCAGGTAATCTGAGAATGGGTGGGGTTCCAAAGGTCTGAGATTAGTCTGATGCTTCCTGAGGTCTGTGGTTGGGCAGTAGCAGGCTGGATCACAGAGGACTGGATTTCAGATCGCAGGAACTCAGAGGAATTTATCACAAAAGACCAGATCTCAGTCCTTTGAACTGGGTGCCCTCCGTCACCTGCAATGAGGAAGTTAGTAAGTTCCACATCTACTGTTGTCATCTTTGATAACTATTGTTTCTAATAACATCAACTGTTTTATGCAAGATTTCTGAATTAACCTGAAAACCCCAATATTGAGGTTTGTCCAACAGAAACGTCTCTTGGCTTCTTTTCACCGGACACTTCAGGCTTAAGTTAACAGGCCAGGCTGAGACATGCTGCAGCTGTATATAGGAGTGTGTATGTATTTCACATGGTGTGTTAATGGACATGTGAGTGTGTAAGTTAGTTTTACCTAGTAGTGAGAGACAGTTGTGCTTAATCTGTTTAGGCTTCCATTAGAGCTCAGTCTGCCTTTGTGCTTTCTTTTGAGCTCAGCCCACACACACCTGCTTAAAATTAATCTTCTTTCCTCTCATCTCTTCTACAGCCTGAAGAGAACAACACACACTAGGCCTAACACATTACAGGCAGACAGCCTGAACAAATGTGATTTGGTGGGATATACATTTCTATTAATTGACAACTCCATTATCCTCACAGCTCCTGTTTCAAACAAAGGAGGCAAAGTTAAGGGACCAAACATGTCTTATCTGAGCAGAATACATTTAGGGAAAGGGGGGGGGGTTAACTAGCACACCCACCCTCTAAGCGTCCTCAAGCCACTTAAAGCAAATGAAACTTTAAGATAGACTTGTTATAGACTTGTTGTGCACATGCTCAGTATGGGGCCTGATACACAAGTAAGAGTACAAAAGCACATATTTTAAAATCTATTTTTTAAACTATGAACTCCTCAAATTCAGCTTTTCTTTTTACCTCACAAATTCCCACCAAGAGTGCAAAAGATCTTCTTCAGCTTGTCATCATCTTTAGGTTTTCTGTAGTTCTTCATGTAAACATTAATGAATTTATTATCTCTGGTCACTCTCAGTCTTGCGCTCTTTGCAGGACTTGAAGTGACCAATAAATCTTAAAAGCAAAACACAGAGACTGAGATTAGACTAGGACAAACCCTTCCTGCATCACTGACAGTTTTCAGGGAGTGTGGATTTAGATAGAGGTCAGGTTGTGCTATAGATATCTATTTGACTATATTGTATGAGGGTACTGTGTTATAAGTTGATACGTTTGAAGAGATCATACCCCAAGTTGTTTTGTATTTTCCTCCCTTCAGTCCACATGTTGATTTTCCCACCTCTGTTGGCTGCTTTGAATGAACAGGCTGTTTTGTTACTGTGTCTTTAAGATTGATATGTAAATGAGCTATATTGTGATTGGATGTGTACATCACAAGCCGCCTGTCCTGAAACACTTCAGAATGAGTAAATGTCAGCAGGCTGAAGAGGAAAGTTTATGTAAAAATGGGTTTTTTTTACATCACAAAGTAGTAAATTAAAAATAGACTATTTGTACAGTTAATACGGTGAACATATTAGGCTAAATCAAGTTTTAAAACATGTCAGTTTCCATGATATATATAGTAATCATAGTAGTTATAAGCTACACAATCAACACTACTTGGATTTAGTACACAATAATGCATTTGGAGCCCCTCAAAACAACATGGAGTAAAAATAACCCCAGTCTCAGGCTAGCAGTTTCATTACTGTTCGGCACTTACACTTTACGGTTATTCAGCCTCATGCCATTCAGTTTCCTAATGGCTCTCTTAGCAGCTTAGTGTCTCTCAAAACTGTGGCACTTACAGCCATTCTCATCACACACCGCATTCAGGAAAGGGATCAACCACGAGTACAGAACAACACACACACAAATGTATCAAACCCAGAGCCAATACAGAGATTTTAGTCTGACAACAGGCTGTAAGACACAAATCTATGCTTCATCCAAGTACAGAGTCCACCAAACACATGCCAGCTTTCATTATCTTGCTACGAAAATGTTCCCAAATGCTGAAAAGCTGTCATACAGAGCTTTATTATCAATACACTTGTCTACACTTGGTTCCTAATACAGAAGGTCTTTCTGTGACCACATGATCCGTACAGGCCTGCCCCCGATAACACTGAAATATATGGTGTCTAAAGCGCATTCATAATCACATGTTTAATGTGCTTTTAGACACAAACACACCACAGCACACAGAGTGAACAATGTGAAATTCTTTCTCTGCATTTAGTATCATGTTAACGCATTATTTACTTAACGCCCACAATTATTTTACCGCGCGTTACAGTATGTTTTTTATTGTTTTATTTTGAAAGTTCATTGGTTTTTTTGGGCTAATGAGTGCGCGAGGAACGCAGCTCTGTGTTTCGGCTGGTTTTCGAGGAGTTGTGTTGGCGTCGACACCCCTCTCTCGGTTAACCGCTCCAAACAAAAAAACGTTTCGTCCAGCTGACCGGAGCCCACAAAACTCGCTCAAAATACAATAAAACAATTACACAGAAACTCCAACGCAGATTTATCACAACCCAGTCAGCTTATAGACACTTTTAAGCCCAGTGTCATAACTTCTATCTACTCACAACGAATAAATTCAACAAACAAAGAAGTACGTCTCGGCATGCGGTGCTTGTATGTTTTTGAACACATTCCGGGTAGGAACGGTCCAGAAAATCCTCATATTCCGGCGAAAACATATGTTTCTGGGCCCCTAGTGCAGGGAGAACAGTTAAAGATGAGGTAGCATTGGATCTGAATGGGAAGGGTATCTCCGGGAGTTGGAAGGGGTGTGTCGCGATTCTGCCTTCTCACACCGTGACACAGGTTCGTGGATCTGAGTGTCGCGGTTTTGG
>JBBPCY010007545.1:0-15817 GCA_037974405.1 Brachyalestes nurse
TTATCTGAATTCACGTATATTTACGACTGAAAAAGACTATTTCCTATTTCCATTTCACATTTGCAAAGGCTTTTAGTCTTTCACACAGGAAGAGTTCAGCCCCGCAGGAGGGCGAGCAATCAAGCGCTCAGTTCCCGGCGCACCTGATGAGACCCACTTTCCTCACCACTGAAGTCGAAAGTGTCCAGAGACCCACTTTACCCTTCACACAGCAGCTCTGCCTGCAAGAACTGGTCTGGAAACAGTGTTTCCACCAAAGGAGTCATCAGTTCTGGTCTTGGAGTGCAAGAGTCCAGCATGGTTTGGCGATTTTCCGCCTCAAAAGTATTATCTAAGCCTGATGAGGCGATGAGGTGAGTGATGAGATGTGTTTGAGCAGGTGCATCTCCAAACTGTGCTGATCTCAGGCCCCCCAGGACTGGAAGTGATGACCCCTGCTGACTGCAGTCACAGGAACAGGTCTGCACTGCTTTAAGATAAGATAAAATAAGATAAGATGACCCTTTATTAGTCCCAGAGAGACAGTATATAGTATGTATATACATGACAGTATAATAGTATATGTCCACTATACAAAATATTACATGAATTTTAAAAATATATGTTTGTGTGTATGTATATGAATACACTGAATGAAACACAGTACTATTGCACCAGAAAATTGCACATGTTGCACACAGTAATGCTGCACCAGAAAAATTGCACATGTTGTACGAGAAATATTGCACATGATGATCATGCAGGGTCAGGTGTCATCAGGAACCTCTACTCAGCACGAGAGAGCTGCACAGACGGAGGAGAAATGCAGTTACACTGAAACGGTTCACTTTCCAAGAAGCTCACAATGGCTAAGATATGCACAAATTTGCTTACGAAAAGTTCATGTCTTCATTTTCAGAAGCTAATATACATTTTGCATGGATCGTAATAGAGTCTGGATGGAAATGAGCCCTCGTGCAGAAACACTCTTTCCCCAGATGTATATGTGGTAGTAATAATAAAGTATATTCATCTGGTGTATTGGCCTCTCCTAACCATGCAGAGCCCTAATGTACCATGCAGGAGTGCTACAGTCATATTAATCTACCATCCAGCAGCAGCACCAAACTGCAGGCAACAGAATGGATTAAAATGATTCACCATCTGAGGCCCTGCCTGGCCCAGCAGTGATTTAGCAATCTCTCAAGCAATTCACCCCACGCCTCATGATTTTCACCTCCTCTAACACAGATAAACACCTCACTTAAAAGCTCAAACAGCCTTCGGAGATGATACTCAGAGCTGGTCACAGCCAAGAGATCAGTTTTCACACAAAATGGGAGCCACAAACTTACGTTTATAGAACAATTATGGAATATTATTGAGTTTATAAAACACATTCTGAACACAATATTCCAAAATATTCTCATTCATTTCTCACTCCGTCTCAGCATTTACCAAAACTGCCAACAATTAAAGCCCAAATTATTCTAATAGTTATGGAAATTGAATTGCCGATTGAATGTAAAAAAACAGGCCAATCACAGCTGATTCCCATTTTAGGTGAACTCAGGCCCCAGAAGATCATCTAAAAGCGGTAAAGGGGTCACTTCTGGTTCCAGTTTAGTGTATAAGCGAGGACATTATCTTCTTATCCTAAATACAAAAACGGATGCATTACTACTTCATAGATTTCTTAACAATAGTGAATGTGCCTTAATGTCAACAGTCATTATTGTTTCCTAGGTGACTGCCCTTTGATCACCAGAGTATTGCAAGATGTTTTTGCTGGACTAAAGGTGTTTATAGGCGTAGGTAACCAAGAGCCTAGGGTGGCACCAGGCGGGAGGTGGCCAGGTTTGGGGGCTCAAGTGCTCCACACTGTTATGGGGTTGAACACCATCTCCACTGTTAACTAAAAGTTTTGTTGACCCACCCCCGGTTTGGTGGTTGGTGTAGTGCAGTGAGTCACATCACTGCCTTCCAGGCAGGACTGTGGGGTTTGCTTCCTAGCCTGGGTGACACATCACACTACACCAATACGAGTCCTTGTGCAAGACTCTAAATACTACATTGACCTATATCTTCTATATAACCTTTATGCAATGATTTTAGGTCGCTTTGTTTAAAAATGTCTGCCAAATACTGTAAATGTAAATACAAAACTTTCCTGACAGAAAGGGCATAAACACTACAGTCACACAGTTTTGGTGTAGGCATTTGGGTCATAACATAAACTGAGAGTGTGTAAAACGTGTAAAGTGTTTGGAAAAAGTGAACATGTTGCTGGAAATTGCTTTCTAATGACTGCAACTAACTTCACTTTCCTAAAGTGTTCGAAAATGTTTGTAACCTCGTTTGCCCTTTTTCCGAGACCCCTGGCCTCATAACAAACAGCATCAAAAGCTGTGATAAACGATCACACCCTAATTTGCTGTCACTGGAGTGTGCGACTGAGCATATGGACGGCCTAATAAGAGGGCAGACGCGTTTAGCAGGGCTCATTCATAGTGCTAGCAACGATGTGAAAATATTATATTCTTATTAGCCCGGCCGCTGTTTTTGCTTCCACTCCTCCGAAAGGCAGATGGATGGACATTGAGCCACGTCTCTCTGGGTGGATAATGGACACCAAAGAGAGAGTAATTAATTCCAAACGGTTATCACCAAAAAGCTAATAACTGGAGCACACTGTAATGCATTACTTTCCTGCTGGCAGTGTTTCACTGTTAAACATTCATTACGAACACCTGCTTTTCAGCGCCGACCACAGATTAAACAGGACTCTGAAAGGTCAAGCTTTTCAAAAGAGAGTTCTGGCCTGCTGTTCCACTGATTGGGTACAAAGGATGCTGCCAGTGCACACACACTGCTGGGTGACTAATGCTGACGTTCTGGCCTGAAGAACCAATCAGAATCAGTCAGTCAACAGGCTGCAGTGGGAAAGGCAACCTAAATGGTTATTCAGGTAAAAGTGTGTTACTTCAGTCAAATAATGGCTTTCGTAGAGTAAAAGTAGCCAAGAAAATAAGAAAACCAACAAACAAACAAAAAATATTCAACAGAAATTAAAATGCAAGAAATTAAAGTACAAAATCTTTATCATGTGCAATAGTCTTATGTGCAATGTCACTACTTATGTCAGTATTACATTCAAAAGACTCAATATAGAGAACAACTCCAAACCACTTGTGTTACTAATAAACTACTTCAGTTGTCATTTTATTTATTTGACTATAGTACTTATATCCACCTCTCTTACTGACTCCAGCATTTTGTGTATTTAGCACAGCATGTTTAGTACAGAGTATTTTTTGGAGAGTTTTATTTTGACTTTAAACTATATTTTGTACTATTTCTAACTACATCCTGCATCTGTCAGCATAGGAGCTAAAGCTTGTTGGCTGCTTTTCTTCACATTTTTGAGATTTATCTGGTCTAAAATAAGATGCTAAAGCTCAAAAGTGAGAGGTGTGAAGAACAGCGAAGCCACAGGAAGAAGCTGTCACCAAGAGAAAAGAACGTACATAGATCCAGTGAAAACACCCTATATTACTTTAGAAAAACACAAATAAATATAATTACAGTAAAAGTAATATTTGTTATTATCCTGGTATTCAAAAACTCTAAACAGGGAAACACAATTTACATTTACGCTTTTATCCGATTCCATTTCCTAACTACAGGGGGCAGTCTCCCTGGAGCAACTTGGGGTTAAGGGTCTTGCTCAGGAAGTGGTGGTGTGCTGAAGGTAGGATTGGAACCCATGACCTTATGGGTCAGAGGCAAATATCCTACCCACTAGGCCACCACCACCCACCACCATTCTGTGCTTGTGCATTTGTGAAGCACTGGGACAATGCTGACACCACATTAAGTGTAATCTGAAGCCTCCAGCTGCACAACACACCTGCTTATCTCCCCCAGGAGGGGCTGGGTGGCAGCGGAGCCGTCAGCTTGTGCCGATCGATCCATCCTGCTTTTAGCAAGGCCATGAACGAGGCTCCCCAGCGCGCCGAAAGCAGCCTGCTGTAATGTAGACCCATCTGGATGCTACAGACGAAGACGATAACGCGATAACAGGACTTTCCCACTGGAACCCGTTTCCAATCAGCTGGCTTAACTCTACTCTCTCTGAAAAACTTTACACAAACTTTGCTTTCTCCTTTTAGTGACAGCACTGAGTCACTAAACAAACGACAGCTAACATGAGCCATGAGTCTGCATGGAAAAAGCAGCTAATGAACACTTCAGTCACAGGCAGGAGCTAATACATGCCAGTCAGGCCCAGAGGGCCGAGAGTCTAAGCTGCTGGCAGACTGACACTTTCTAGTGTTTTTGCCAGAAAATAAATGTGGAAAATTAGAATAAACCCAAAGAAACATATTGTAGAATATATTTGTAGAAGTTATATGTTGTTTAGAAGGACAGAGACTATATATATATATATGTATGGTTTTTTTTGGTTTTTTTTTGTAAATAAATATATATATACAGTAATCCCTCGCTATTCACGGGGTTTACGTTCTAAGAGCACCCGCTTATAGTGTAAACCCTAAATATGCCCCAGATTTGCTCCCAAAACAGTTTAATTTCATTTTAAACTCAGTTTAATACATTACCCTTAACGAAAATACTAAGGTAAGCCCATAAAGACTGTACTGTAATTCATGCACGGGCATTTTCTTTGGTATAAACAGGTAAATACAGTAATAAATTAGTGTAATTTTCAGTAAAAAAAATAGTACATGTAGGGGTATCAGCGGCGCCTGGTTAAAGAGACCTGGTTAAAGTAGACATTGGATGGCTACTGAGCTCAACAGCCTCTTTTAATTTAATTTACAGTACAGTAATAAAATTACTGGGGTTTAAAAAAAAACGAAAATCAAGAGAAACACTCAAGATGAGTCAGGGGTGGACTGGCAATCCGTGTGTTCTCGAAAAGAACGGCTGTCTGATGCACGGCGGCCGCCAGCCTGTCTTTCTCGACCGAGACACAAACGTTACAAACAATAAGTAGCTTTAAATTAAAAATATGGCATTCTCTGAAACACACTAAAGTAGAAATGCAAAACAATAGATAACAAAACGAAAAACAAGAGAATCACTCAAGCCTCTTTCTCGGCCGAGACGCAGACCTCTGTGGAGCTGGTGAAGAAAGTCCGGGCTGTTATTATATAAATATAAAAATATATATATATCTTGAATGTTGAATCTGTGGTCCTGACTCAGTGCACTCTAGTCCATTAAGGACTAGACTTACTTACCTGACTTACTCTAATGAGATATTGATTAACTGAAGTCAGGACTGGATCAAAACTCTAAAGACTAGACACTAAAGTGCATATATAACAAAAATAGGTATAATAAAATGTATGTAGAGGCTTACCAACAACAACAACACCATGATAATAATAATATTAAAGCACTTTTTGACAGGTGATGCCAAAGTGCTTCACAGAATGTTATTATAAAAATACATTTCAATGAGTGTCCATCTGTTTCTTTCTCTGAGAGCGAGCAGGGGGGCAACATTTAAAATATGCATCATCATCATGCAAATTGCTAATCATTGCAGATGCATAAAGAAGGTAAATTTTAATCTAACACAGTAATCAAGTTTAACCGTGCAATGCTGACAGCTCTAACCGAAATGATGCAGTCGCTTCATAACACGCCGCAGAGCCTCGCGTCACACGCGCATCCCCAGATAAAGCGCCTGTGCTTTTATTTAAAAAATCAGAGCTCATTTGCGAGAGACTCCGCTGCACACATCCAGGCCTGTCAAAGCTCTCTGAGAAACTGTGACACAACTGAAGGAGAAAAATATTCTTTATCTGTTCTGACAGGCGCAATGCATTACCCAGCTCAATTTGACACATCCATTCCATCAATAACACTTGACAGTGTCTCCCTCTCACTTTCTTTCTCACTCTCTTTCGCTCTCCCGCTCACTCTCACCTTTGGCCGCCATGTTTTATGCATATGTTCACAGTTCTTATTCGTATACGGCATCTTAAAATTGGCCCTGAAATGGAAAAAATCTGGAAGCGAGGAAGGCAAGTAAGATGACTGGATGTAAATCAAAGGTATAATGGACTAGACTTTAAATTTGCTGCTTACAAAAATATTCACGAATGTCAAACGCCTAAGCCGGAACTACTTTTGGGTTTATTCAACATTTATCAAGAGAAACGACCCACGAATATCGAGGATTAACCTGTTAAAAGAGAGTTAAAATAAAAAGTTAAAATGAAAATGTGCCTAAAACATCAACATACATTTTAAAGTATAAAACAAAGAGTTTCAAAGCTGGGTGCCACATCCCTTTTCTTTTTATTTCAAAGCTTCTCCCTCAAAGCTGCCCCCTGAGCTCCTCAAAGGCGAGGCTTTCCTCTGAAGAGCGAATGGGTAAAGGCACGTAAAGGCGCTGAAAAAGTTTCCCAGCCGTTTACAGGCCAGCCTGCGACTCTCTGTCAAAACAGCTTAAAGACCATCAACTCTTCAAACACCGTGTAATAGAACTATTAATATTTAACACTGCACAATAGAGCACTTCAGAGAGAGAGAGAGAGAGAGAGAGAGAGAGAGAGAGAGTGAGAGAAAGGGAGGGATGGGGAGAAAGATAGAAGGAGAGAAAGATAGAAGGAGAGGAGAGAGAGAGACAGAGAGAGAGAGAGAGACAGAGAGAAATAGAGGAGAGAGAGAGAAAGATAGAGAGAGAGAGGAGAGAGAGAGATAGAGAAAGGGAGGAGAGAGAGAGGGAGGGATGGAGAGAAAGATAGAGAGGAGAGAGAGAGAGAGAGAGAGAGACAGAGACAGAGAGAAATAGAGGAGAGAGAGAGAAATATAGAGAGAGAGAGAAAGAGAGAAAGATAGAGAGGAGAGAGAGAGAGAGAGAGAAAAAGATAGAGGAGAGAGAGAGAGAAAGATAGAGAGGAGAGAGATACAGAGAGAAAGAGGGGAGAGAGAGAGGATAGGATGGAGAGAAAAAAAGAGAGGAGAGAGAGATACAGAGAGAAAGGAGAGAGAGAGCGATAGAACGGCAAGAGAGAGAGAGAAAGAGAGAGAGAGAAGGGGGCAGAGAGAGGAAGATATAGAGGAGAAAGAGAGAGGGAGAGAGGGAGTGGGAGAAAGAGATATAGAGAAGAAAGAGAGGGGCAGAGAGAGAGAAAGGTAGAGAGGAGAGAGCTAGAGACAGAGAGACACAGTGAGAGAGAGCAAGCGGGGAGAGGGCGAGAAAGATAGAGAAAGAGAGAGAGAGTGAGAAAGTTTCGTGAGAGAGAGGGGAGAAAAAGATAAAGGAGCAAAAAAAGGGAAAGAGGGAGAAAAAGAGCGAAAGCAAGAAAAAGAGAGACGACCAAAGAAAGAAATACCAACGAGAGAAAGAGAAATAGTGGCTAAGAGAGACGAGAGAGAGAGAGAGAGATACTGAAAGACATAGAACAAAAGAGAGTGGCCAAGAGAGAGAGAAAGCGAGAGAGAAAGAGAGAGGTGTAATTGCATTACGCTGAATGAATAACCTCATATTTTGTAATGAGAGAAGAAACGATTCTGTCTACATCAGTGATAATGACAGCCTCTCTCTCATATCCGCTCCACCACCCGGGGCGCCCGCGCTCTAAAGCTGCCCATCATCCTGACGTTAACATGTCATTAAAGCAAAATAAATCACCACACGAGAATCTTAACGGCTCCACACATGTCCATTAGTCTCTGTGACACGCTGCACTGTGCGCTAGTCCATGATCTCACGCACACAAAACGTTTATTAGCCTAAGTGTGGCGGTTTCGGAGTGTTCTTTCATGCTACGTTTTGAAGTGCGGCTGTCACGGTTATGAATGAGGGGCCGCAGCGTTCATAGGTGCCGACGGCTGTTTCAGGCCCTCCCTATCCCCTCGGTTCCGCTATACTTAGCAGCACTATCCATTGTTGTCACAACGCGTTCCTCGTGGGACGGCCTCGGCCCGCTGAAGGAAAGCGAGCATGCCGTGTTAAATCTAGTGGAGTCAGAAAGCGAGAGGATTTTTTTTCTGGGTCACGGAACTTGCTGAGTGGGGCAACAACATCTGCGAGCTGTAAAGAAACAAAACATGAGATATGGGAATATGACCTCAACGTTCTCCGCAACTACTTCTGCTTCTCTTGGATAATTCATGCCGCATCAATTTGAAGTGATCTGGCCGGACGAATTAGAGCATGTTCTCACTCTCAGCGACTCTAAAATTACAACAGCCGCATAAGACAGTAAGACTAATTGTTCTGGAACACATACACACATACACACCCACCCAAACGCACACACACACACACACACACACACACAATGTACACCACACCAGCATTCAGATGCAGGATACCTTCTAACCCTGATAAGCTTGTCAGCTGCAAAGAGAAATAATTTCCTCTTATTTAATTTGTTTTTTCCTCGACCGGACTGCTCTATATCTTCAGAGACAGGCGGGAGGAAATGAAAGTGTTTTCTGGGTCTCAAATGCCATTTGCAAAGCAGTGAGGCACAGTATCAAGCCACAAACACAACCACACACACACACACACACACACAGACAAACACCCTAACACTATTAATAAGGAAACAAGACACGGCCTCTAGTCTAGACAAACAGAGTTACAGACTCTGCAAGACTGAATATGAAAGAGAGAATTTCTGAGAGCTTTGCTTTGGAACGCCTTATGCATCCTGAGATGTCTTTGGAAAAACCTCAAAAACATCTCTGAGAAAAACCTCAAAAACATCTCTGAGCAAAGATATTTCATTCATCTGAGGCTTTCAAATGTGTGTTCTTTATATTTTGATGCAGCTTTACTTCTCAGTTTGGTCATAGCCGATTTTAACAGCTAGCCAGATCTCCCTCAACCACAAGCCCTTTTCACACATTCGCTTTGTAACTGTAATTAAACAGGAAGGGGTTAAGTGTGAGCCAAAATCCCGTAGAGGTTGACATGCAATTTACGTCTGTGAGAATACCTGGGAAATTACCGGGAGAGTTTATGTAAACAGAAGCCAATTTGTTACCGGGAAATACTGAGACACCTGGCTTACAGCCAGCAAAGCTGAATGTTCCTGTGTTTTTTTAAACAGTTGATTGTAGTTTTGACAAGAGGAAAAAAGGACTGGCTTCTCGTGCACAATTCAGAAATGAAGGAGCTGTTGGCTGTTCATGCTGACTCTGTTTACCAGGAGTTTCTTGGCATGTACAAACATGTGCATCCTGGTAAAAAAGTGTTTAAGCGCTGCAAGTGTGAATGACGCAAAGCCTGAGCGTTGCTGGCATCCTGATAATGCCCCAGGTTTTGAGAGCAAAAGGGGATGTACTGAGCCGGTGAGGCGAAGGCTGGCATGTGGCTCCTCCAAGAGACGTCAAGCCTCACATCTTTTCGAACTGGTGAAAACACAAGGTCAACAGCTCAACACACTTGGAGGTGAACACGAACTTCTAATTCTGTCAAAGCAGTTAACAGATGCCTATATTGGCTAGCAGCGATGGGGGCGACTGGAGGGCCATCCAAGATCAGCTTGGACTCTCAGCTATGGATAGCTGTGGCATCACCAGGGATCAAACTTGCAATCTTCCTCTGACAGGGCTGATGCTTTAACACTCAGAAGCCTGAATCGGCCGTGTGCTGTGTAACTTAGTACAGTGTGCTTATGAGGCTGATCAGCCCACATTAAAACCATTGACAGGTGAAGTGAGTAACACTGATGATCTTGTTACAGTGGCACCTGTCAAGGCATGGGAGATGTTAGACAGGAAGAGAATAGTCGTTTTTTTGAGAGTTGATGTTTTCAAAGCAGGATAACTGGGATCTGAGCAACTCTGACAAGGGCCATTTTGTGATGACTAGATGAATCAGATCAGAATAAGAAAATGTTATTGATCCCAGAGGAAATTATGTTATGACTGCACAGACTCACAGAGACACAAAGAAAAGAATAATATAAAACATCAAGTCACAAATTGCTGAAAAAGTTTATGATTGCTGTGATAGAAAGGTGTGAGAACACAGTACATCACAACTTGATGCGTATGGGGCTGTAGCCGTAGACCATTCAGAGAACCCATGCTAACCCTTGTCCACACCCAAAAGTGCCTACAACGGTCATGTGAGCATCAGAACTGAACCATGGGGCAATGGAAGAAGACAGCCTGGTTGGATGAATCACATTATTTTCCTTTACATCATGTAGACGGGGGTGTGTGTGCATTGCTTATCTGGAGAAGAAGGCAGGCTGGGAAACCTTGGGTTCTGGCATTCATGTGGATGTTACTTTGACAGTTACCACCTACCTAAACGCTGTTGCAAATCAAGTACACCCCTTCATGGCAACGGTATTCCCTAACGGCAGTGTTTTCTTTCAGCAGGATAATGTGTCCTGCCACACTGCACGATTATTCAGGAATAGCTTGAGGAACACGGCAAAGAGTTCAAGGTGTTGATTGGCCCTTTATATTCCCCCAGATCTCAGTTAAACGCAGCATCTGATTCATGGAGGCCCCATCTTGTGACTTAAAGGATCTACTGCTAATGTGTTGGTGTAGATCCCACTGAACCTCCTTCAAGTCTTGTCTTAAAGTCCACTGCTGGTCAGTCTTGCGGAATGAGAGGTTTTAATGTTATTGCTAATCTGTGTATAAAACAATAACCCTTGCCCTCAGTTGCTTTCCCTTATAGGAAGAGTAAACTGGAGATTATGCAGTGTCTAATGTGTGGAGCCCATGTCCATACAACACTAAACAGCATTCATAATGGCGAAACTATGGTAACGGACATGTTTAGACAAATCAGGTCAAACATGCTCGCTGTTTCCTCTCAGCACCAAATGGAGCGAGATCTAGACCCACAGGTTGCCTGGGGCCATAGTGTGGCTTACTTCTCCAGGGGATGTTCCTCAGCCACTATCTTCTGTTTGGAACTGACAGCACACCGCCTGCAACTCTCAAAGGTTCGATTAGACTGCTTCAACACAGGCAAAGGCTCCTGAATGCACATCTCTCCTCTGTATAGAAGAAACACTTCGGGTACACGTCTGCTGGTCTGCTGTTGAAGCTCTAGAGCAGAGTTTATAAATTCAGCACTGCAGAGTTCAGAAGTCTATAGCATTTAGCACACCTGATTTTACTTAATAAGGTCAATTTAGATGTGTTAGAAGAGGAAACACACTCTAGGGAGCCATGGCCTGAAGATGGGTCTGAAAGGTCTCTGAAGATGACCAAGGACTTTAATAACTTCATTAACTTTGGTTTGGCTCTTCAGTTTTACATAAGCATATTTCAGCTACATTTTCACAAGCTGGAAAAACAGTTGATGCCAAAACCTACATGTTGTTTTCGCAGTCTTTTGAGCCTTTTCATTTGTCACTGGAACACAGCATATAAATAAAGCAGTGTTCTATGAAACACTGCGGCCAAGTTTCTGCTTACTGAATTATCACCACAATAATAATACTAATTTCCACTGGCTCCGACATGATTTCCAGTCTTATACCAGATTTGTTTTGTTTGTATAAAAACAGTTTTGTGAGCTGGTGAGAAGAACAAAGGTTCGGTTCCAGATTCCTCCTCGGTTCCTCCAGCCGTGTTTGGATTGTGAAACTCCATCAGCAGCTCCTAATTTTATTTAATGAAGGACTGATTGAGTCAAACCAGGTTTCTGATGGAAACTACAAGTAATACTGAACCTCGACAAGGAACACACTGATATACTGAACATATATACTGTATAATGTAATGTTTATTCTTTTGAATTTTATCTAGTGTGTTTAGTAATAGTCCAGGGTATTCCCATGCCTTCATCCATAGCAGATGGGATAGGCTCCTGTCATCCATTGTTAAACCTGAGTTTCAGCCCTTTATATTTCACAAATCGACTTTATTCTATAATTCACCACAGAAATGATAAGGAGCACATGTTCAGTGAACAGTCTCGTCAATTATCTTCTTTCGTCTGAGTCACAGTGAGCTCACACTGACCACTCTTAGGGATGGATGAGGGGGGAGAAGGCGACTTTTCTGCCCAACCCAACTCTGTCAGCCTGTAAAACCTCAAAACATCATGTCACTGATGCCTGCACAGACTCTCCTGCCCCTGAGAGGTGGAAAAGAACACAGGCAAACCCTGGCAGTGGAAGTCTCTGCAGGAAACACATCATGGCCCATCCATCGCAGCAGGGCGCGCACACACCGCACACACACCGCCGTGTGATCAGCTGCGGATGATGGCTGAGGGACGGGAAGAGGAGGGGGCAGCAGGAGAGAGAGAGGCAAAAAAACACCACACATGCTGAGAGAGGCCCTTTTAACACCGCAGGCTAACATGGCAACCTGCTCTGCTTCCTGTGCACACACACACACAGATACACATACACACACAGATACACATACACATACACACACACACACACACACACACACACAGAGACATATACACACACACACACACACACACACATACACATACACACACACACACACACACATACACATACACACACATACAGACATATACGCACACACATACACATATTATATGAAATGACATCAGCTCTGAAATCTGATTGGCTGAGCCATATCCTAAACCACTGTAAAATGTTCAGTACAAACACATTCTAAGTATATCGTGGAGATCATCATCACTTACAGAACACAGACCATGTTTACAGACACACAGCATTATTAGTTTGGCATTATCATTTACTTCAGCGCAGTGTGTGAAACACTGAATAAAAAGTTTTACTAGTGTTTTGTCACTGCTGATTATTTCTAGTCTGTTCCATCTTATCACATATCAAAATAAGTAAACATTGTGACATATCACGGAATTATCTTGATGTGTCATATTATATACACATATATATATGACCACACACAGCAGTCGAATTCTGTATTAATGTGGCAAGTTATTGAAAAGCATCGTTGCCTGGCAACCACAGATTTACGTTAATGAATAACATTGCTTTACAGAATTAAAATCAATTTCCTACAAAATCAGTCAAGTTTGTAGATGCATTGTTTATTCCAATTAATTTTATTGATTATTGAACATTTTGTCATATTACATATTCTTATCATGAAAAAAAATCTATGCGTGAAGGAAGCAAACAAATAGTGCAGAGAAACAGACGGCCTGCAGTCTGTGACTGTAAACTACACCGTGTGCCTGCATGGTAAGTGGAGCAGATAAAATGGACAATAACTGTAGATGCAAGGTATTAAAAAAAATTCATTACTTCAGCATTATGAACACAGATCTTGACTGAACAGTTAACGTGTAAACAAAGTTATTCAGGGTGGTTTCATTTGAAATGGTGACAAGGTTCATTGTTAAAAAACTTACCAACTTATAGTTCTTTATAGTTCTATACAGGGACCGCATCTAGTTTTTTTATGTATTGTCCAAAATGACCTATATGTGTTTTCTGGCTTTTAAACGTAATAAACGGTAGAATTAATCAGGTGCATCCTCCATGCGGACACACACACACACACACACACACACACACACACACACACACACACACACACGCACACACACTGCTCACATGTTAGCATGACAGGTACAGGGTACCATTAGCCCATTGGCCCACTGTCAAATACACATACAAGTCACATGCCCACACAAGTCAGGCATAAAACACACACACACACACACCACAATCAGCAGAGGTTTGTCTCTAATGACTCCCGTCCCCTGTGTGCTATGATCGCGCCCCCCCGCTGTGGAAGGCCTAGGCTCTGAGATGAGCTCTTTCAGAGCTTGTCTCTCTCTCAGCTGGAACGTTTCTCGGCTTTGTGGCCGTGTTACTGCGCTCCCAGCTCAGGGCTGTGACTCAGGGCTGTGACTCAGGGCTGTGGCTCTTTGACTGAGTGGTTTTGCTTCACAAGGACATTATACATTATTCAGCCACGTTCCATCCACACTGAGCACAAAAATGCAAACGCTCCTGTCCAAACCGGGTGGCGGCATATCAGATACAGCCTTGAGTGTGAAGTCTGAGTTAATAGCACCATTGTGTTACAAGGTTATAATTTCTCTCACCCTCTCTTACATTCTCTCTCTCTCTCTCTCTCTCTCTCTCCATCTTTCTCACTCAATCTCTCTTACTTTACACATTCTCTCTCTCCTGCTCTCTTTCTCCCTCACTCTCTCTTACTTTACACATTCTTTTTCTCTCCTGCTCTCTCTCTCTTTCTCTCTTTCCCTTTCTCCATCTCTCTCTCTGTCTCTTTCTTCCCTCAGGTTTCTATCAGTAGTTTTAAGTATGTCAGAAGTCACAGGTCTAAATGCCAGTTGATTAATTTCATCCTTGGCCAGGCCAAAATGGCAATATACACGAGCAGGAAAAACGAAATTTCACAAAAGACAGACTGTGATGCAAAAGCGATCCTCTGCAGGCTTTTCAAATCCAGGATCCTGATTGATTTGAACTTTTAGAAGAGTGTGGGGGAACTGGTTCGGTTTGAAGACGTGTGGTGTTGTGAAGGTGCTCTTTGTTTTGTTGTTGATGATGAACTGTGTTTCCCTTCAGGATTCAACTCATGAACATTCTGTACACTCATGTTTTACCTGCTCTATTTATTTATTTTATCTATTTATTTACATGCTTTTACTATTTATTTACCATCCTTAACTGATGACTACTTCGTAACTTAACTGTGTCTGAGCTTTATGTAAATAAAGTGTAAAAAGTCTGTCTCTTTCTTCCTCTCCATCTCTTTCTCTCATTATTTGTTACTTTACACATTCTCTCTCCATCTGTCTTTTTCTCCCTCTCTTTCCCTCCAGCTCTCTCTCTCCATCTCTCACACATTACACATTCTCTCTCCATCTTTCTCTCTCATGCTCGCTCTTCATCTCTCTCATTCTCTCTTACTTTACACATTCTCTCTTTCTCTCTCTTTCCATCTCTGTGTCTCTTCCCATCTCTCTCTGTCTCTCTCCATCTCTCACTCTCTCTCCTTCTCTCTTTTCATCTCTCTCACATTCTCTCTCCATCTTTCTCTCTCACTCTCTCTCTTCATCTCTCTCATTCTCTTACTTTACACATTCTCTCTCCATCTTTCTCTCTCATTCTCGCTTTTCATCTCTCTCATTCTCTCTTACTTTACACATTCTCTTTCTCTCTCTTTCTATCTCTATGTCTCTTTCCATCTCTCTCTGTCTCTCTCCATCTCTCACTCTCTCTCTCACTCTCTCTTTTCATCTCTCTCACATTCTCTCTCCATCTTTCTCTCTCACTCTCTCTCTCTCTTCATCTCTCTCATTCTCTCTTACTTTACACATTCTCTCTCCATCTCTCTCATTCTCTCTCTTTCCATCTCTCTTTGTCTCTCTCCATCTCTCACTCTCTCTTTTCATCTCTCTTTGCATCTCTCTCACATTCTCTCTCCATCTCTCTCTCTCTCTCTCTCTCTCTCTCTCTCGCTCTCTCTCTCTCTCTGTCTATCCACCCTAGTAATCCTGCCAGAGGGACAGAGTGTAAGAGGGGGCCCACAAAGGCCACTGGACCGTTTTGCGTGATTTTCACGGCTTGTTGCTATCGTGAAGAAAAGAGTACACACGGGCCGCCTGGAGGAAGGAGGAGGAAGCTGTGATGAGGAAAATTAACATACATTCAGATGGTAATGTATTCCATTGTGGTCGCCGATGTGTCATTCAGAAGTGAGCCACTTATTTCCTAAAAGATTTTGCATGAGGGAGCAAAGAAATAGAGCAGAGAGATAGAGAGAGAGAGAGAGAGAGAGAGAGAGAGAAAGAGAAAGCGAGAGAGAGAGAGAGATACACACACATATATAACACACACACAAACACACATTT
>JBBPCY010007555.1:0-15816 GCA_037974405.1 Brachyalestes nurse
GCAGAATGAGGTGCTTGTGTAGGAATTTAACAGACACTGGCATGGAATGGTTATCATACTCATAGAGATGCTGATTTAAGAATAAATTGCATTGGTCTCTTATTTTTTTCTGTATATATGTATCTCTGTCTTTCATCCTAGGTGCCTATGCAAATTCTCCTTGTGTGTAAAGTGCCTTTCTGCAAAGTGAATATCCAAGATAATACAAATGAACAAAAAAAATTGTTTGCATAAAAATATTATTTGTTTGATTTTTAATGTTTTAATTGTTTTAATCTGCCTACAACAATGTTAAGAGTCACCAGAGGCAGTTAACTAGTGATTTATCAGAGCTATGAGAATAATGAACACACTGTTTAAAAAAATTAATGAATTAATTATTAACAACAACAACAGCAATAATAATAATAATAATAATAATAATAATAATCATCATCATCATCATCATCATCATCATCATAATACATATATTTCCCATTTCTCCCCTTAACCCAATTCAAACAGCCAAGACACATTTGGTTCTTCAGTCTCAGCACTAGAACCTTATGTTTTACTTTTTAAAAAACCTATTCAAATTTTTCTTAAATCTTACTTTTAGTCTATATGGATTACCATTTGCTTATTTCTCTTTTTAAGGTTATTTTACCTTTAAAATCACATGATCTTTGTGTGTGATAATGTGCTATAGACATTAACTTGCCTTACTTAGCTAACAAGTTTCTCCACCAATTGGCAGCAACCCCTAACCCCCTCCTCTGTAGTTTCTGGTGCTGTTTGATTCACTCAAAGTCATGAACTATTAAAATGAACTAAAATATGTTAGCAGAGCTGAAAACCGTACCTTGAAACCTGAATTTTTATAACTTAGTCTATGTTTAAAGATAACAGTGAGTCATACAGTGTAAGAAACCACAAAGCCAGTCTGTTACAGATGAACTTATTAATTGTTAGCTAATTAGTGAATGAGTTGTTAGCTGCATTAGCCTCATAGGTCTAGTGCTAAAACTGAAGAAGCAAACTTTAGGCTTGGGGTAAATTTGATTGTCGCTTTAAGATGATTCAGTAAAACCTCTCAATTCTTCTCTCTGCAGTCGTGAGGAACATTGAGGACGACAATATGAAGATGATGAAGGCCTGATGGAGGTTCTGCTGGACTGTCTTCTCTCTGCTTCCTCCCTGCTGGAAGTGGAGGTGCCTTCAAACCCCTCCTCAGCCTTGGCCTCAGCTCTAAAGCACCACTTGCCTTCCTCTGTCCCATAAACCGTCCCGCTCTACTTAGACAGACTTACACCCCTTTTCCACACTCAAGATACTGGTGCTGGTGCTTTGGAGCCACTGATCCTTCTTAAAAACCAACCAGCTATGGGTGGGCTTCTTCATATTTTGCCTTGTATCTTTAATGTAGTCTTAAGGAACAATTCTCCAGGCTTTCTGTAGGATTTTCAAAGAATCACATTTTCAGTCCAGTCCCTGAACCTGACCAGTTTCAGAGAAATGTTTATTTGTTTGTTTAGTCATTCTAGCATAAAAAAACTAACTTAAGGCCTGAAACAAACAAGTTCAGATAATTCCAGATGATCAGGCGGCGATCAGTATACTGGTTGTGTTTAATGATGAGTGGTTGGAAGAACTTTACCCACCTTGTATCTTTAGACACTTTGCAGTCTGTAGCAGTAAAACATTGTACCATTTCTTCAATTTAATATGCGTAACATGCCAAAGATAAGATTTGGGAAATCATTGGTTAAACATAGAGAACAAATGGGCAATTGTTAGAAAATGCTGGTGTGTTTCCCTAGAGAAAAATAGCAAACAGCAAGTTCTCAGAGGCCTATTTGTCAGTGTAATCCTTGGCTTATCTTTGTTCCAATATATCTAATCTTCCCCTTTAGGATCAGGTTGTCATATTGCATTAAAATATATATTAATTTATTATTCAAAAACTCCTCTTATTGCTTTCCCCTCTTTTTCCTGTGGGCACCTTTATGTGGTGATGGTACCCCCTAAAACTTTACACCACTGGTTTCTTGGTTGTCAATGTTCCAGAACAGCCTTGATTTTCCCAGCTGAGAACTACTTTCAATTTTTTCCAGTTAGAGTGGTTCCACTGACTCCACAAGCACCAGCACCTTAAAAGAATGGGGTATTAGGGACTCTTGTCTGTTTGTGTGTCGTCTTCGCTGCTATAAATGTGTGAAGTTCACTGAAGTGCTCCTTTATGCCCCTCGCCTTTCTGCTCTGCTGGAAACAGGTTGCGGAGGCTAACGCTAGTTCTGCCAAGTCCATTGGTTTTCATGTGCTGTCAGGATGTGATGTCGTCTTTGACGTTGCTGTATAAAACTGATAGATATGAGCACAGCCTGGTCCCTGTGTCTTTCAGTTTTGGTGGTGGGGGAAGTGGAGAAAATGGGCTTTGGCTTTGCACAGAAATATGTTAGCATGGCCAAAAACAAGCCTGAATTTTGTCAATTTTTATGGATAACAGTGAGTCCTATGGTGTCAGAAAACACAAAAATGAGTCGATAACAGAACACCTCTGTGCAGTTTGAGGTGTGTGTGTGAAGATTTGGGCCTGGTAATTGGTATTCTTTGTCTTTACTTGTTTGCTACTGCATCAATTTCTTGATGGGTTTGGTGCAGGGCTCTCAAGTTTCACGCAATGAGTGTGAGACACACACATCTGACTGTCTTCACACGCTCACACGCCATACCTCCGATTTCTCACGCATAATATCTATTTTCTCTATCGGATCTAGACTGCCCATTGTACACCACCCTCAGTAGGTGATGAACCTGATGATGCAGCAGTCCACGGCAAATGAAGAAGCAGCAAACAAACCCCCCCACACCTCAATGCCCGGCAGCTAAAGCACCCCCAGGTTTTCACTCGGCAACTAAGGCAGCACTCAGCCCAAACAACAAACCCCACCCCACACCCCCACCCCCGCTCAACGCCGAAAATCGCCGAACTTGAGAGCCCTGGTTTGGTGTGAAACAGTTCATTGTAGATTAATTGATTTCTTTATAGTGGTGGTGAATGGAACCAGACATCTCCATCCAACATATAACCATTTTATTCACTATCGTCCCCCAGGAAAGCTCCATGTTTTTATATGGAGGTTGATGACGGTAAAATAGTGGAGAATCTGAACTGAATCAGATTTTTTGGGGACTATTTTGCCTCATAACATGGGGCGTTGTATCCCTCCAACTTGAATGGGTTTAGTTTTAGGACCAAAAGCTCACAACATCTCAGGCATCAGGCAGCACAACCATAACCATTTCATGTAATCATTTTCTGGGAGGGAGCATTTAGAGGGAGGCGTATTTTTCTGTTCACCACTACTGTAACTGAATCAATCTGTTTACATCTGAATCACTTAATTGTGTGGAAATTTAGATCACAAATCTTGGTGTCAACAATGTTCCTTTAAAGCTCAGAAATATGACGATACGCAAATCACAGCTCTTTAGAAGAATCTTCTAGCAGAGCTGGGTTTATCTGCAGTGACCTGCTTCTGATGACCTTCAGGTGGACTGCAGTGTGTTCACTGAAGGCCAATGCACCCACCCACACCCACACACACACACACACACACACACACACACAGAACCTGCTGCAGCTTACTTGGGACGGACTTTTTTTTTTTTTAATTAGGTCAATTGAAAGTCGTAGACGGAAACACACTGCAGTGAGAACGCAGAGAATATAAGTCATCTCACACACACACACATATCCAACTGAGCGATGTGTCATCAATATAAATACCACCCGCCAACCAGTATAAATGTAATAGGAGCTGCAAATACTAGAACCAGATGTAAATAAAGCACTGATACAACACAATCTTTGCAGAACATCAGCTTTTCTCACTCACTTCACGCTTTTCTCATGAAAACACAGAACAACAAACTGCTAAGTCTGCTTTTAGCGTCACCGCACAGGAGCGTGACGACTGTCCTGTACTGCAGGCGTGAGCAGAAAAGGTCAGGTGTGTGTGTTTTTTATCCCCAAAGGTGGTTTGTCAGACCATGTTAAAGCAACAGTTTGGGAGAAATAAATCGGTTTCTTTTGTTTCAGCACAACCCAGAGGAAGATTTTGCTGCTCACAACAGTATTTTTTTTTTGTTTCATCAGAAATAAATCCTCTTATTATTTGAACACTGTTGAATTCTAACTTGTTTCTCCTAAACCTCCCCTTTAGGAGAAATAAGGAGCAAAAGACAACATCAACTTAAAACAGAAGTTCTTTTAGTGTATCCAACAATCCAGTACTTTGTGATGTGAATAGTTCTTGTATTTGCTCTAGTTGTGGTGCCTGACCTCAGAGCCGCAATTTTAGCCTGATGGTGGTACGGACAGCAACTCCCTATCCATTTTATAAAATAAAGACTTTTAATTTTCTGAACATCTCCTAAACAATATTCGCCTCAGTGCTGGTGTGACTCGTTCCACAGGATGACCACATTTGCTGTAATCATAAGCTGTGGTTGCTATGGTTGCAGTGAATAAGGGAGAACACAAATACTCTATATGAACAGTTTATAAAGGTGTGTAAGCAAAACTACAGCTCTGCAGGGTTGTTTTCTGAGATGCATGTCAGGTGTCTTAATAGTTGCGCCAAATGACAAGATTTGTTTGTCAAACAGTGAGTGTGTGTTTCTTGGTTGTGTGTGTTGTGCTTCATCAGTTAAAAGTCGATGTTGAACATTCCAGATCACGCTGGTGTGATGGTACATTTCCATAGAAAGTAGTCAGGTGACGCGACCGTGTGACGCTACACGTTGAAGGGTTAATATACCAGTCTCATGAAGCAATTACTGGTGGTTATCATGACAGAATATCAATTGAGGTGAGCAGGTGAGGATTCAAGCCCCATGCTAATTGGTGGGGCATAAGCTTTCACTACCTGCTACATCCCAGAGGAAGCAAAATAAAATTAGAAGCAAAAGAAAAAGTCAACTTAAGACAGAAGATCTTTTGCTGTTAAGTTTCCTTCTCTTTAACAACCTTATGGATCTCAAAACTTTCTGACTTTGGTGGTTTTGAGACTTGAATTTGATCACATATACAAAATTCAGGCTAATTTATAAGATAACCAAGTATTCTTTTGGACCTTAAGATCTGTTAAGATCTGATGATCTGAGATCAGAGCAGTGAGAGAAAAAAAGATTTAAAATTTTTTAAGATTTTAAAATTTGGCACGAGATTAGAGGAAGGCCTGGGCTGCTGTTTCCCACCATCCGGGACACAGCATCAGCAGGAAGAGACATCATTCAGGGTGACCAGATGGAGTCTCTCTCTCCTTTCTCTCTTTCTCTCTTTCCTTTTCTCACTCACGTCTTTCTCACATTCTCTTTCTCTCTCTACTTTCCCTTTTTCTGACCTTTATTTCTTTCTGTTTGCTCTGTCTACACCCCCCCCCACCTAAAATGAGTCAGTTAGTGGTGAGTCTGAGTTGTAAGTCAGTTAAAGGTGATACTGACTAGAATCAAGAGGCTGTTAAGGGTGAATCTGAGTCAGAGTCACTGTTAAAGGTAAACACAAGTTCAATCGAGAGTCAGTTGAGGGTGAGTCCAAGTTGAGTCGTGAGTTAGTTCTGAGTTTTGAGTCATGTAAGGGTAAGCCTGAGTCAAGTCACCCAGCCAAGTTGAGTCATGACTTTAGAAAATAATTGAATTGATTTTAGGGATTCTATACACTGTTACAAAATGATACATATTTGAATGCGTCACTTTTGTCAGGGTGTGTGTGTGTGTGTGTGTGTGTGTGGCAGCCTTCACACTGTCTGTTTACTTCTGTGCCAGAGTGACAGAGAATGAACAGACGGTTCCAGAAGCTCCTGGTGAGGAGGCCCACGGTTTCTGGAACCGAACGATCTCGGGGGTTTTCCTCACACACACACACACTGACTCACACACTGTAGTGAAGCCGCTCCTCCACCATACCAGCACTGTCACACTGACTTTTCCACCAACCTCTCCAGCAGGGTTCTCTTCACACTGTGCCAGGAGGGAGGGTATAATATCTCAGAATTTTTGGAGACAACCCTTGTGGAAAATTTTGAGGCAATCTGGGGCGTCTCCCAGTCAAATGATACATCAAACTGGGTTTGGTCTTGTGGCATTTTTCATGACTCTATTTGTGCTAGAGATGTCTGATTCCATTCACCACCACTGTAAAAATAATTCCCTTCAGTGTCACCCAGTGCTGAACTGGCCATTGGGCATACCGGGCATTTGCCCGCTGGGTCGATGATCATTTTGTGCCGGCGCGGAATCCCGTCAGCACCCACTAACACCCATCCCCCCCAGGAACGACAGCGAGAGGGGCCGCAGGGCAGAATCCCGTCAGCACTCCCCCACCCTCAGGAACAATAGCCTGGTGGGCTGGTCAGGTCTCAAAATGCCCGGGCCGATTTTTTGTCCCAGTCCAGCCCTGGTGTCACCCTGACACAGTGACTCACATTACCGTTAGCACTGGAGCTGCACTACTGATGTAACTAACATATAATCCCACCAATTTGCATGATGCAACCTTCAGAAGATTATTTTGCTGCTCACAGCAGTCTTTTCTTTGTCTCATCAGAAATAAATCATCTTCTTATTTGGAGATTACTGAAGTTTTTTGCTCCTTATTTCTCCTAATAAGAAGCAAAAGAAATTTTTTTTTGCTGTTCTCATCGGATTTTCAGTCGTCTGCTCTTCAACAACCTTATGGATCTCAAAATTGTCTGACTTTGATCACTAAGATACATTTTAGATGTTGTACAGGCTCATTTACAAGACGACCAAGCTTTCTTTTGGGTTTTAGGGTTTATCTGAAGATCTGATTATCTGAGACAAATAAAGATCAGAGCAGTGAGAGAAAAGAAAGATAATTTTAAGATCTTAAATAGAGATCAGGCTGAGAATAGATGAAGGCTCTTTCTCAGGAGCTGAATTTAAGAAGTATGAGAAAGAAAAAAATCAGAATTTTATTTTGAAATTAAACTGAGCTCAGTTATGTTTAGGAGAAACAGGCTAGAGAAAGCAAGACTGTTGGCAAGACCCTTAACCCCAAGTTGCTACAGGTAGACTGTCCCTTGTAGTTAGGGAATAGAAGTCGCTTTGGATAAAAAGCATCTGCTAAATGCCATGAATGTTTACATAGTAAATACTTAATTATGCAAAAATATTGAAAAATCTGTGGAATTCCCTTTTCATTCCAGCGACTCCAGGCCATGAGGTGAACCTGCGCCACCGTGTCTCCATCACATACTTGTCCTTGCAACAGTGGTTCCTAATATGAACTTGTATGGATTTTTCCAGTGACAGAGTAAACCAGATCTGAAATCCCATTCAAAATCAATGACCATTCAGACTGCAGGCAGAGTACAGCTCCACACACACACAGCCTGGAGAACACACTCTTAAGGATATAAACAGATCTCTGCTTGAACCTCAGTTTCTGTGGAAAACTATGTAAATCCATTTTTGCTGATTTTTTTATTATTTTATTAATCATCTAAATGTGAAAGCTGCTAACATTTCATGATGACTGAACCAAAAGAATCAGTCCAAAATGAATTAGAAAAGCATCTCGTTACATCAACTTACTTGAAAAGTTAGGACTTACTTTAAAAGTTTTTTTCTTTGTCCTGTAAAGGAACATTTTTAGTCAGGAATCAGTTAAAGAAGTGTCTGGACTTTTATTACAAGACAACATTAGAAATACTCAAATCAAATGTAATGAGTGGTTTTCAATATTTTATAGTAAATACATAATTTATCCACAAAGGCTCAGACTATTAGTTTTGAAGAGATGTATCATGTCTGTCTTTAGTGACTGACATTTGCTTTGTGTTGATCATGAAAAGAAAATAGTATCACTTTTTTTACAGGATCACATTTTTAACAGGATAATGATCCCAAACATCTTCAAAACTGCCAAAGTTATATCCAGTCCAAAGAAAAGCCAAAAGTTTAGAGAATGATGTTTAGCCCCCCTCAGTCTCCAGATCTTTCTCCCATTGAGCTGCAGGGATGAGCTGGATGCAGAAGTTCCAGATGAGTCTTCATCAAATGAGACAGAACTGTTTGCTTTCTAGTAAAAGGTGCTGGGAGGGTTTAGACACAAGTTATTTCCGAAAATTGCTGAAAAGGATGTGGTGAATCTGTGCTGCTGTGATAAAGGTAAGGGGGTCACTTTAATCGATACACCTTAAAACCAGGTAGTTTCATATAAGTTTTTAATATTTCTAATATTGTAATAAAATTTTGAAAGAGCAATGTATACAGTTTGACCAATTATCTGGTTGCTGTGGTATCTCAGATGTTGCTTGGCCATAGGTACGATGTCCCAGGTGACTGCTAGAGTCATCCTAGGATGTTGCCATGGTTTTACTAACTAGTTGCATCTGTACATCTAGTACATCTGGTGGTTGCTGGGATGTTGCTTTGTGGAAGCTATGGTATCCAATGTAGTAGATAGTTTGTTGTTACATTCTGCTTCTGCCTTGTGCTTTTGTTTTCATGTGCCATGTGCTCACCCTGTGCTTTGTTTGTTAGCCTTGGCCCCCCACACTCTTGTTATCATCTTTACCTGTGTGTTGTTCTTGTAACCACCTTTGTCCAGGTGTTCCCTATTCCCCTGTTCTATGAGTCCCTCTGTGTTTCAGTCTGTGCTTGTGAAATCCCTGTGAGTACCATTGTGTTGCTCTTGTTGTGTACCCTGTGAGCTTTGCCATTAATTAATGGCATCTAATTTACTGTGTTTCATTATTTTACTTAGTGTTTTGTTTTCATTTAATATACGTTGATATTTGTGCATATATCCAGTATCCAACCCTATTTATTACCTTAGTGTTGTATTTGTATTATTATACATAAGTGGGGCACACAAAACGTATGTCTATCATTCATTCCACTGGAGAAAAATTATCTGGAAAGAAAGGTTGCATTTACATCATTTAGCAGATGCTTTCATCCAAAGCGACTTCTATTCCCTAACTACAGGGGGCACTCTTCCTGAAGAAACTTGGGGTTAAGGGTCTTGCTCAGGAACCCAGTGGTGGGATGCTGAAGGTAGGATGCTGAAGTAGCCTAGTGGGAAAAAACCACTTGCCTATGACCCTGATGACCACAAAGTTGCAGGTTCAAACCCCTCACTTTTTTACCATTGTGTCCTTCAGCAAGACACTTAGCCCTTAGTTGCTCCAGCGGGACTGTCCCTGTAACTAATGATTGTAAGTCACTCTGGGAAAGGGCGTCGGCCAAATGTCATTTTCGCAGTCTCCATTCCAGTTCATCCCAAAAGTGTTGGATGGAGATCAGGGCCAGTCAAGTTCTTCCACACAAAGAAAAACCCATATCTCTACTGCACAGTGTACACTGAACTGTCTCACAGCAGAGATGTTCACAAGTCATTTTTACCAAGTCCAAGTCAAGTCTCAAGTCTTCGGGTGGCAATGTTTGCAAATGGCGACTCTAAATGTGGGATTTTTGAGCTGTAAATGTTGAGCTGTAAATGCTTAGAAGATATGCTAATTGGCCACGCCCCGCGATTATAATTGGCTGTTGCTTAGCAGGGAGCTGGACTGCGTCCTGTGATATTCCCTCACCAACATGGAGGATTTGCCTTAAATGATCTTAAATGTCAAATATGAAAAATATATCTCACACTCTAAATGTGAAACTTCACAGTAGGATAGGGCTCAGTGACACCTTTCCAACGACCCCTCGAAAACCATTATTAGTGGAAAACCGTTCACCAAAAGTAATGGGACACCAGAGCGAGGTGAACAGGGGTTATTATGGCAAACAAGGGGTCGTTGGAAAGAGTGCGAGATATAAATAAATAATTCCATGAAATGAACATTGTTACAAGTCACAACACCCAAGTCCGAGTCAAGTCTCAAGTCGTTGAGGGCAAGTCTAAAGTCAAGTCACAAGTCTTTGTTTGTGTGACATAGGTCTCCGACTCATCTCACAAAAGCAAAAAAAGAACAGAGACAGACTGCTGATCTGCATATAAGCTGGGGTTTACTGAATAAATATATAGCCTGGAGAACTACAAGAAGGTCTGAAAGCCAAATATAAAGAAATGAGGGGTGGACTTTTGTACAGTACTGTATATAGGGCCTCCCATACATATAGGGCCTTAAATCTCATCACTGGGTGTCATTTACTGTTATCGGTATAGTGAATGAGCGGTGCATTTCCTGTCTGCAGTATGTGTGTGTGCGTGTGTGTGTGTGTGTGTGTGTGTGTGGTTAGATTAGAACTAGTCTGACTCATGCTATGCTGCAGCCTCCTGCTAGAGCTGCTGGTTCAGGAGAAGACTCCAGGTTTCCTGGCTGATCCCAGGTTAACATTTCAGAATATGTGTCAGTGTGAACATTTTTATGCATATATATTTACATATGTTTATCTTACACGTGTGCCTGTGCAATCTTGTGTGTTCTTGAATATACTGTAATATTTTAATAACTTGTAAATTGCCTTTATGTCTCAGTTTTTCAGTAAGTAAACATGTAAACATAAATATAATGTAAATACTGATACATCAGTGGAAGATGTGATGAATGTAGATGTGTATTTTTATATCATTTTATGTTTACGTTTACATGATTTGCCAGACGCTCTTATCCAGAGCAACGTACATTTTAAATGCCCTTTTGGGCAGTGAGTGGAAATACGAGGGTGGTGTATCTAATAAAGTGGCCAGCAAGTGAAAGCACAAGGGTAGAAGAGTGCTGATAAACTGTGCTTCATTGTGTAACTCACAAAACACACCTATTATATATTTTTTTCTGATAAAATGGGCAGTGATTTTAAATATTTGTGGTCTTTCGATATTATGACCACCATTTGTTCCTGATCACATTCTGTCATATGAACAGAAAAAACCCTGATCTCAGCAGCTATGATACAAACAGGCTAATGCAGTATAATGTGTGTGTGTGTGTGTGTGTGTGTGTGTGTGTGCACTCATCATAATGGCCTGCTTTCCAATAAATAATTGGCAAAGCAGGCTGGAGAAGCTGAGCTGGTCCCTCAGTATGTAAGTGTGTGAGAAGCTGAGAAGATGTTGTGTGGTTCCATTAGAATCCATATTTTACCTATTTTCTATCCATTCTTCCACTTTTGTGTTGCTTAATGCACCAAAAACAGTCATAATAATTTTTTTTTTTTACATTTCTGTTTGTTCTTTGATTGATATATATAAATGACCTCTGTTCTGATAGGCCGCTTTCATTTGGTTCGGGCTGAAATGCTTTTTATAACTTCAGCTTGCATGGGCGGCGCTAAACTGCTTTAAGCTGAATAGACATATCATACTGTGCGAAAGTCTTGAGCCCCCTCACTTCATTATATATGTTGCTTTGAAGTACCTTTTTGGAGCAAAAGTATTATTTCATGCTTGTCAAACTGTCTTATTCTTGTCATAGTGAGTAGCTTAAACAAAAGAAATGAAAACAAATCTTTTACTGCACCAGGCTGCACAGTACCTATAGATACAAGGTGCCTAGACAAATGAGTTCCAACCACTCAGCATTCAACACCACCAGTATACTGATCACCGCCTGATCATCTGGAATCATCTGCTCCTATTTCTTCACTGGTTCAGGCCTTAAGTTAGATGTGCTTTGTTCTGCTTGAATGATTCATTTGTAGGTCCCTGTGTGGACTGAAAATCTAGGAGTCTTTGAAAGTCCTTCAGGAAGTCTCAGTCTGTGTGTGTGTGTGTGTTAAGGGTGCCACAAAACATTAACAATAATAAAAATATATATTATATAAATAAAAAATATAAAAATATATAAATATATATAAATACATAGGGCTATATACATACAGTGCTGTGCAAAGGTCATGAGCCACCCCTATATATATACATATAGGCTATGTGTGTGTGTGTGTGTATGTGTGTGTGTGTGTTAACGGGTTCCAGGCCTGTGATATCAATACAAACAATACATGCAACATTTTTTAAACTAAAAATAAAAGAACAATCGATGCGCAAACATGACAAACCATAAACACCTACTTGATTTTACTTGGAAAAAAAAAATCATTTTTAGGTAAGAAATTAAAAGGTAGTAGCGTGGCTCCTTTAAACACCCCCCTGCTGGCGGGGAGGGGCAGGAAGGGAGCAGCCAGACTGCAGCCCGACCAGCAGAGAAGGATGAGGAGCACCGAGAGGAGCGCAGGAGGAGAACCAGTAAGAGAAAAAGACCATGCAGTGTCTGTGTGTGTGTCAGTGTGTGTGTTTGAATGTTTGTGAGTGTGTTAGTTTCAGTGTGTCTTCAAAGTCGTGTGTGTGTTTTGTATGGCGTTGCCATGGTGCTGGGCTTGGCTTTTCTTCAGCCAAAGCTTCAGATCTTCTGCAGATGTGCCTCGTGCACTGGGTTCTTTTTTCGTAGGTGGGGACCACATTCCAAAGTGTTGCCCTTTTAACCCTAATTTGTACCCTAAATTGGGGCAGAACTGGACCAAATACCACCCCACACACACTTTTATTTCTACCCCCCTTCCTCTGTTCTTGCCTCCCTCCATCCGTTCCTCCTTTGCCGATTTGTGTGATGAGGAGGGACCCCGGAGGCGCTGAGCTCAGCATCCTCCCACACAGCAGTGTTACAGCATCTCTCTCTCTCTCTCTCTCTCCACCTTTCTCTTCTTCTCCTCTGTCTCTTTCTCTCTCTCATTTGCTCTCCATCTTTCTCTCTTTCTCCCTCTCTTTTCCCTATTTTCTCTCGTCAATTTCATTTTTTCCTTTCTCTGCCTCTCTTTCTTGCTCTGTCTTCCCATCCTTTCCTTTTTTTCCTCTCTTCCCACCTTTCTCTCCCTCTTCATCTCTCTTTCGCTTTCTCCATCTTTCTCTTCACCTATTCTACCCCTCTCTCTCCCTCTCTCTCTTTCCACCTTTCTCTTCTTCTCCTCTCTCTTGTTCTCTCTCTTTTTCTCTTTTCATCTGCTCTATGCTCTCTCTCTCTGTCTGTCTGTCTCTCTCTCTCTCTCTCTCTCTCTCTCTCTCTCTCTCTCTCCCCACCCTCCACTCATCTCGCACAGGTGTCCGGTGAGGGGGGGCACCACACATTTTGTCCATAGGAATGATGGACAGGTGAAGACGGACAGGTGAAGACGGGCAGGTGGAAGAGGCCGGCCGTGCTGTTTTCTCTCTCAGCTGGCGCATGCTGCAGCAGGAGTGTTTGGGCGGATCAGCAGCACTGCAGCAGAGGAGAGAGAGAGAGAGGGCGAGAGAGGCAGACAGAGAGGGAGAGGGGTTTATTTACCACCAGATCGAGCCCAGACTGCCCCAGCAGGTGCAGATGGTGGCAGATGATTTGCCCGGCCTGATCGGACGTGGCTGCAGTTCAGAGGTGAGTCAATAATAACGTCTTTGCTGTGAACCGATTCTGGCAAAGGCTGGAGCTCTTCTGCTGCAGTGCTCCATCTGCATGAGTGTTTACCTTCATGCCACAGTTGCTGAGACCATATTTTATTTAAGGATTCTCAGCAGCCAAAAATAGTGTCTGTTTTGTGTTAGAAATGCAACTAGAGCTGCACGATATGGACAAAATATTAGTATTGCGATTTTACTGCTGCACACAGCGATAGTGATGACTTTCAGTGTATTAAAGGGCCAATATCATCACTTATCTGCAAACAAAAAGGCTTAAAGTCTGTAAATATTGTTTCAAATTATACATTTACTTCCCCCATCTGTACAGTCCATATATTTAAACTAAGCTACAAAAACTGCCCATTTTCAAATAATAACTTTTGTAATGTCACAAAATCTGTGTCTAAATATGTCTCTTTATTCTGGCTGCCGCAGTTTAGCCCTGCCCATTTATGCACCAATTCACCAACACCGTTAATGGTTTTTGCATTACAACTTTTGCATTACAAGTCCTCTGTTCATGAGAACCCCCAGTAACTCACCAAGACCTGTAATTGGTTAGAGAGTCACTTGCATATTGCAGCCTTTAGTGATATCAGTACTGCAGAGGCCGATATCGCAATAATGATTAGCATATGATATATTGTGCAGCCATAAAGACCAGTGGTGTTGACACAGGGTGTTGTCAGTGTGTAGTGTGCGTCTGTTGTGTGTATGGCTATCCATAAACTGTTGCGATACTACAGTATTTTGTTTGCATTATAGGTATAAAAACAGTATTTATAGTGTGTTAAGTTTGTCTGTAGTGTATTATGATGTCTATAGTGTGTTGTGAATGTCTATAGGGTGTCGTGAATGTTTGTTGTGTATTATGAATGTCTATTGGCTAGTGTATTATAGATGCTTAGTGTATTATGAATGTCTGTTCTGTGTTATGTATATCTGTTAGCGTGTCATGAATATCTTTAGTGTATTATGAATGTGTGTTGTGTTATAGTTATCTGTTGTGTGTTATGGATGTTTAGGTTATTATGAAAATCAATAGTGTGTTATGGATGTATGTATATAATGTATTATGTCTATTGTGTGTTTTGAATATCTATAATGTATGATGACATCTACAGTCTATTACAATATCTGTAGAGTGATGTGGATGTCTTTAGTGTATAATGAATGTCTGTAGTGTGTTACTGATGTCTGTAGTGTGATACGGATGTCTATAGTGTATTATGACATCTACAATGTAATATGATTGTCAGTAATGTCTTATAGATGTCTACAGTGTATTATGACATCTATAGTGTATTATGATGTCTACAGTGTATTGTGAAAGTGTGATATTAATGGTGTGATATGAATGTCTATGGTGTGTTATGGATATCTGTTGCATATTTTGAGTGTATGCAGTGTATGATGATGTCTGTATTATGGAAGTCTGTAGTGTGTTAAAGTGCTATAGTGTGTGAAAACATAGGGTGTTGTCAGTGCATTAATGCCAGTAATAGTCATGTAGTGTGTTATTTGTGTGTTTTGCAAGTATTTTCACTGTGGTGTAAATGTATTTAGTATAGTATATATAGTATATATAGTATAGTATAGTATATGTATTTTGTAGTTTGTTAAAAATGGCTGTAGTAAAAAAATCTTGTAAAGGTGAAATAAATGTCAGTAGTATACATAGAGTAGTATGAAAAGTAATAGTAGTAATATAGTGTTGGAAATCTGCCTTGTGTTTTCTATTTCTTTGGCTAAGTGTGTGAAATGGCATAAAAAAACAGTGCTACGGATACGAACTGTCTGTAATGTGTTATGGTGTGTTCTGAATGGTGTTAATAATAGTTGAGGGAGTAATCAATGCCTGCAGTGTCTGCTGTTATTAATGTGTTAGTGTAGTGAATGCCACTAGTAATAATATAGTGTTTTGTATATGTTTCAAGCATGTTATAAATGTCTGTAGTGTCTTACGATACCACTAGCAATAGTGTAATGTGGTGTACAGTTCTGTGCAAAAGTCTTTGGCACCTATGCACTAGAGGCGTGAATCTTCACAGGCCTCACAATTCGATTTGATTACGATTATCATGTCAACGATTCGATTCAATTCGATTCATCTTGATGCATCACGATGCATCCCATCAATTTTATACATTACTTCTCATTTTTATGTTTTCAAATACAAGCAGTGAGATGTAAGCTCCTGTTTTTATTAAAAAAAAAACAAAAATGTGAACAAAAAATGTGACCATTACACTAAATTGTAAACAGAAATAAAGAACATAGACATAGCTCATCAAAACGTAAACAGAAATTGTTTACATAGTATTAATTTGTAACCAAAATAGATAGTATAGGCCCAGCCTACATCTTCAGTGAATATGGTCAGTCTTCAAAAACAAAACATTCTGCAGTGCTTCTTTTTAACTAGATTTTTT
>JBBPCY010007600.1:0-15813 GCA_037974405.1 Brachyalestes nurse
GACTTTTCACACACACTCATACACATAATTTTCTCTCATTTGTGAAGCTGCTTTGTGACAATGACCATTGTTAAAAGTGCTATATAAACAAAATTGAATTTAATTGAATTGAATAACTGCATTCTTTTTTCAAATAATTCGTGAGGTGCTGATTTATAATGTTAATGTTTTCAAAATGTATGTATTTTCCTGCTTTTTATTTTAATTAAGGAACCACTTCAACAATCAAGTTAAACAGACCACACAAGAATGAAGAGGGGAGTGTGCTTAGATTAATGTGTGTCTGGATGTGCTGTGTCTGTGTTTGCTTCTCTATGTGTTTGAGTCTGCACTGGGGTCTCACCTCCTTGTCCGTGAGTGTGTATATAAATTGATGATCAGGGCTGAAGTGCATGTCTCTCAGAATGGAAACCCCTTCATCCACAACAACATTCTCATATAGTAGAGCAGGGTGGTTAACAGGGCTCACCAGGATCTGAAACACAAAAGACAGTTCTCTGAGTTTGCAGCAGCACTGAAACTTAGCTCCATCTCCTGGCTCACAAATAAAGCTAAGAGTTAGAGCTGAGTGAGAGAGAAGCATGACTGCTTCTGTAATAGCACATTTTACATGGTCTAGCAGGACAGATCTTTTCCTATCATTCAAGATACAAGATACTTTATTTGTCACATACATAGTCATACAGGTACAACATGCAGTGAAATATATCCTGAACCGCTCCTTTGACTGTGCAGACGTTTTAGACAAGTACATTTTAAATAAAAATCTGGAATTTTCTTTAAATAAAATAAAGTAAGGGAAGTACAATAATGTAAATCTAAGTCTAAATGTAAGTACAATTAAAAATTTTAAACACAATCACAATTTAAGAAAAAACAAGTAATGAAAGTAATAACATGACCACCACAAGTATCAAGATGTAGCTAATAAAATTTTAAATTGAGGTTTTTAATGTGTATTTATATAAGTGTAATGGCAGTATGTGCAATGTGCAAGTGGAATGTGCAAATGAATGTGCAAATGGAAAGTTAAAGTGCATTGTGCCGAACTAGCACAGCAATGTAAAAAGACTGTGCAAGCAGAATATGTAAACAGTAATGTAAACAATGTGACCAGAGTAATAGGCAGTTGTAGTGGCATATACAGTACAGTATACAGTGTGATGAATATAATAGTACAGATATGATATGAAGTATGACAGTTCTTAAATGTAAATGAGTGTGATATGAGTTCTTTTGGTAATGATCCGGTAATGCTATGGGGGAGTGGGGGCGTGTTTTGATTTAGGACTGCTATGGGGGGAGTGGGGGCAAGTTCTGGTTCAGAGCTCGGATGGCCTGAGGATAGAAACTCCTCCTGAGTCTCTCTGTCCATTACAGTCACCTAAGGTTCACTGTATCGTAGGCAGTTGACAGGTCAACGAATACAATGCCAGTCACCTTCTCTGCCTCAAAACCATATGTTAGATATGTTGCGTGAGCTTGAGTATCTGGTTGCAAATAGACTTCACAGGTCTGAAACCAGTCTGCTCCAGAATCAATTTTGGGTCAACAAAGTTCATAAGGCGAACCAGCAGCAGCCGTTCAAATAATTTATACGTAGGGCACAAAAGTGAAATATGCCAGAAGTGTTTGGGGTCTTTGGTATAGCTGTGACCTTTGATTTCCTCCAGAGCCGGGGTATTAGTTGAAGTTGAAGTTGAGGTTTATTTATCATATGTACAAGGTACAGTGTACAGAGCACAATGAAATGCTTACTTGAATACCCTCTTTGCAGACAGAACATAAGACATACGAGACATAAAGACATAAATGACAAAACAGTGCAACAACAGTAACTAATTACAGTTGCATGAATGTAAAATGTCAGTGCCGTGTCAAGTGTAGAGTCTTGTGTGCTGCATTATTTCACGTAGAATGAAGAACAGATTTATTGCACACAGAGAGAGAACCACAGTACTGTGTATTGAATAGTCTGATGGCACTGGGATAAAAACTGTTCCAGAATCGTGCTGTACATGTGTGAATTGACCTGAGTCTCCTGCCGGATAACAGGAAGGTAAAAAGTGGCAGTGCAGGGTGGCAGGTCCTTCATGGTGAGCTTAGTTATTCTGAGACAGCACATGTTGTAAGTGTCCATTATTGCAAGGAGTGCCTATGGTCCTCTGGGCCGTTTTCACCACCCTCTGCAGAGCTTTCTTGTCCTGAGCAGTGCAGCTGCCGTACCAAGATGCAACACTCCCTGTGAGGATGGACTCCACAGCACACCTGTAGAAACTAGACAGGCCTTTTTTAGGCGTCTGAGGAAGTGAAGTCGTTGGTGGGCTTTTTTGGCGACCGCTGTTGGCACTGATGGTGACCCCAAGGAGCTTGAAGCTGCTGACCCTCTCCTCAGCACCTCCTCCGATGTAGATGGGGGTGAGCCGTGTCCTGCCTCCTAAAATCCAATACCATCTGCTTGGTTTTGCTGACATTGAGAGAGAGATTGTTTGTAATGTGGTCCGTTAAGTTACTCAATGTGAGTAACATATTCTGATTACTTTGGATTACATAATATATTGTCTGTGCTTTTTACAAAAAAACATGAATGTAGCAATCACATCCTGCAAATTCTTGTTTGTTTTTCTCTACCAACTGGATGTTAAGCCCAAATCTCCCTGAACAGACAATATATTTACTGTAGAGGAGCAGTAGGTGTATAGATCTGCATCACGGCGGTATTGTGGGGGGGTGTTGGGGGGGCGTTTGTTTGGTACGCGCATCTCGGCCGACAAATTCAGACCGTGGGGCGGTGTTATGCGCATCTCAGGCCGACGCCCGTGGTTCCGAGCGCGGGGGTAATGTTATGCGCTTCTCGGGCCGACCGGGTGTTGTGCTAAAAAGTGATTGTCTGCCAGAACTTGATTGCCTTCTGCTGGAGCGCTGTGTCACATATAACCCTCCTGAATGATATCTAGTATGTGTGTGTGTGTGTGTGTATGTGCTTGTTTTTGTGACATATATATCCTGAAGTAATTTTAAATGACCCACAGTGCAGGACAGCTCAAGTTCATTTGCATGACTCTTAAAGGCATGGTAACAAAGCAGCCTGAGATAAAGAGAGGGTGGAAAAGGTCATGTAGAAATATCTGACAAATGTTTTGTATATGTGTATAGCAACTGATGTTATTATAAGTGGGCCTGACTGGAGGAAAAATAAAATGAAACATGTAGAATATGGGACCTTTACACCCCTATAAATAGTTTGTATAGATGCTGTTGTGACACATTTTGCAATTTATTGACATTGATCTAATACACTGCAATAAAACAGTGTATAGATTTGCCTTTTTAAAGGCCCTTCAGTTTAAAACAATTCTGATCTATGTGCAAATTTCATTGATTGAGTTGCACTACATTCTCATTCCAAAAGAACAGTATCCAGTTCTAAATATTATATTTGGACATGTATTTCTTTATTTTGGTACAGTTACATGTACTGTTTTTACACCCTAAAAGGTATATATGACATTTTTCTGAAAGCCATAAATGATATAGGACACATATTATGTTATACCCTTCCCTACCCCTCCAATATGTTCAATTCAGTAAAAAGTGTGCAGAATTGTGTCTCTGTAGAGGATGTGGACTCATTTGACCCGTCTCTTGACCAGAGATGCCCAGACTTATGACTGTATATGTGTCTTTTATGTGGTCAAGTGGGGTCTGTAAAAAATTGGTCTTATTGCAGACATACAGTGGTGCTTTTGCACCAGAGGGCCCATTCCATGATGAAGTGGAGCCCATTCCCTCTTTTTTAAAGAAAGGACGCCTGATTCACCTTTATTACAATCTAAAGTGCAGCTTAGAGCAGCAGGCGCAGCATCACTCCCCCACATTCATTTCCCATCGCCTCCTTTACTGCTTCGCCCCCATTTTCAGATGTGCCACTTTACGGCTCTATTTAGTCTTGGTGAGCAGATTCTTGGGCCGATCCGCAGCCTTTCTTACTGCAAGGTGAGGGGTCAATGACGAAGTGTGTGGGACGAAGAGGAGATGAACTACTGATGCTTTTGCTATCTGCACTGAGTGTTTCCCACAGGAGATAGAGCCTGGACGGGCCCCTTACCTCCCCTGACCCCCGCACTCTGATCTGCACGCATGAAAGGATTTCTCAGCCCATGTGCTCAACACAGCACATTTCATTCAGCAGACGGCCAGGGTTAAAACGAGCCCACCTCAAAAGAGTTCTGATAAATTTAGGTGAGGTTTAAGTAAAGTCGCTCTTCTCTCTGTAGGTAAAACTGAGGACTGAGATTTAAAACAAATGTTTTTAAAATAATATTTCTTCTTACGAATAAATATAAACGCTATAGAAAAAAAGCAAATCTGTTTGTTTGCTCGCTATATAATTCTAACACACTGAACCATTTCTGTTGGCCCATTTGTCACAAAAGTTTCAACGCAAACAGCAGCTAATGTTTACAAATTGTGTAAAGAATAAGAAGAAAAAGAGGAAGAAAAAGGAGAAATATATGCGTATCATCACTGTGAGAACAAAACCACCTGTTTCCCAAAAGCAAAGAGACGGAAAAAAACAACATCATTAAATTTCAGTGCGACTTTACATAACAAGATTTTATTCTCTTTATTCTCTGGTGTTTTTCAAATGATATAAAACTGAAGATCATGTTTTTATAAATATATATAAGGTGTGTGTGTGTCTGTGCGTGTGTGTGTACAAACATAACTAAGGTAATTAAACGCATTAAGACATTGTTACATCTATATATTCAAAAACATTAGAAATGAATATAATTTTACTAATGGACAATACAGCACTACAGTGTGTGCCACTGTACAGTCAATCAGTACACACAGAACACTTAAGCACTTATGATATTCTAACTTAACTAAATTAAACATAAATGAAGGGAGAGGCCTCTTGAGTTTGTCATAATTTAGAGTACAGTTTAAAATCTGTCTTCTGATGGACAGTCATCACTGAACACAGATGATACATACAGCAAATGCAAACAGATATAATAGCTATTAAACAGTTATAAGAGGTATAAAAATTGTAATAGGTATTAGACAGTTATGATGAATATAAAACGTTATACCAAGTATTAAACAGTTATTTATGAACAGATATAAGGGATTAACCAGATATAGCTAAAACAATTGTAATGTGTATACAAAAGGTCATTATAGATATAAAACAGTAATAATAGGTTGTAAATAGTTATAATAGGTGAAATAGTTTTAATAGGTATTAAACAGTCATAAAGTGTTAAAACTGTTGTAAAATGCATTAAACAGTTATTAAATGTATTAAACAGGAATAATAAGTATTAAGCAGACATAATTGGTATATACAGTTATAATAGGTAAATAGGTATATTAGGTGTTAAACAGTAATAATAGGCATTAACCAGTTATAATAGGCATCTATGGTTATAATATGTTTTAGAGAAATAAAAGTTTATTTAAGAAATACAAGGTTATAATAGATAACAGACTATTATAATAGGAATAAACAGTTATAAAAGGTATTGAATGGTTATAAAAGGTATAAACCAGTTATAGTAGGTAAATAAGGTTATAATTAACCTTATAATAAGGTATTAAACAATAATAATAGAAAAAAGGTTATAATAGGTATTAAACAGTTATAATGGGTATAAATGTCACACTTCGTATTAACAGGCTATAATAAGCATAAATAGGTAACAATGTGACACTTGGTATTAAAGAAAAGAAGGAAGGATACTCTGTTTTGTTATAATATAATGGCACCCCACAGGCCCAGCAGGACTAATATTGCTCTCACTGTGACTGAGTCCAGGCCACCTTAAGTGCCACCACCCGTATAGGTGGACTGTGTTATCAGAGATAAGGGCAGTGTGATAACTCTGGGTCTGATGTGGATCTGCCAGTGCAGCGCTGTCGTCTGTGTGGACGATCCTTTCTCTTTGATTAGAGAGCGGAGCAGCGTCTGGTGCTGGACACTAACGTGATTAGACCTTTACGCCACGGGCTTGATGTCACGCTCCCTAAATCAGTGGCTTTAGTGGCCGTGAGGGCCAGCTGGCCAACGCAAGCCTGACCAGGACCAGTTAGGCACGATGGGCCATGCAGGGAAAAATGCCTGAGGCCCTTCGTCTAAACGACCTCATTAAATGTATTAAAAGTATTAGATGTTAAATGACAGGGCATGAGGTGGCCACACACATACCAACCACATGAGTTTTGGGCCTTTATGAACCAAAAACAGTACTGATTTTATATATTGTTATAATGAAATTACAATAGAATTTAATATATAAAAAAAAAACAACTCATGAATCCTTGATATGACAACTAAGATTTGTCTACAAAATGGGGCTCATTTTAATATCATGACCTTCTGTGTTATCAGTATTGAAATTTTATAATCATAACGATGATTATGAATGATATATTGTGCAGTGGTTGATAGACGAAGATCAGACACTTCATCTTTATTTTCATGTTTTGCTTGAGTTTTATTTATAGTATTGCGGGCTGCTTGTCTTACATCAATAAATATTTTGTAGTTTAAAAAATCTATGAAATTCACTACTTACAAATATGTATCATTGCTAATATTCGTGTAAAAAAAATCTGTTTTTATTCATCAACTGAGTGTGAGACTGGCCTGGTTATAATGTTCACATTTGATCTCTCACAGATAGACACGATAAGCACTGCGGCCCATTTAAACCACACGACTGAAACCACAAGTCCGGCGTGAGTTCAGTGAGGCTGTGATGTGGGTGAAGATCAGGCCGAGCGAGTCTCTCACAGCTACTCACCGCGACAGACTTTCAAAGAGTCTTTATTCACAGTATATTATTCCCACACTGTAAAAACGATGGGATACAGACTCAGTATCAGCTGTGTGTGTCCACAGTAAACAAGTGTGTCTGAAAATCAATCAACTCAAATCAGGAATGCTTTAGGAACAACACATATATAATAAATAACAGCATAATATAACAATGACCTGTCTTTCTGTCCATCCGTCTATCTATCTATCTATCTATCTATCTATCTATCTATCTATCTATCTATCTATCTATCTATCTATCCGTCTATCCATCTATCTATCTATCCGTCTATCCATCTATATATCATCTATCTATCTATCTATATATCTATCTCTCTGTCTATCTATCTATCTATCTATCTATCTATCTATCTATCTATCTATCTATCTATCTATCTGTCTGTTTATCTGTCTATCTATCAATCTGTCTATCTCTCAGTTTCTGTCTGTCTCTATTTCTGTCAATCTATCAATCTCTCTGTCCTTCTGTCTGTGCAGCTTTCTGTTTATCTATCCATCTGTCTATCTATCCATATGATTTTCTCACAGTCTAGTTTTCTATCTATCTATCTATCTATCTATCTATCTATCTATCTATCTATCTATCTATCTATCTATCTATCTATCCACAGTTAAACTGAGTCCTCTGTCCATGTTGTGTATTCTCTGCAGTCTGAGGGTCTTTTGTGTGTGAGAGTGTGTGTGGCCGTACACACACAGACAGGCTAAATTACAGTCTGACCGCTGCTGTGTTCTTCTCCATGACTCCATCCAGTCAGCAGTGATTAGCAGAGCCATCTCTCTCGACCGCTAAAGGTTAGCCGCATGCCAGCTTTCATCTGCGCTGTCCCGGCCGGCCCGCGGGTGGCACCGCTCAAAGCGCCCCTTTATGCGGCCTGCTCAGAAACAAACGACGCTGTCCTGCAGCCTGAGCAACCGGCAGCCGTCCAGAGCCCCCCCACAACCCCCACCCCCACCCCACACTGATAGAGCGGCTCAGGCCAGGGGTCACTGAGGATTTCCCTCACTGCTCCAGGGAAGCAATGCACCACGTTTAAATAAATACTGTTAACGCTGACCCTGCTACTCAGTGACGGCTGATAAGGAGTCTGTGTGTGTGTGTGTGTGTGTGTGCATGTGTGTGTGTGTAATTATGTCCATTTTAAACTGCATTTTAAACTGTTCATGTTATTAGTAGTTATATAATATTATTAGTCAGAACATGTTTAATATCAAAAACTGAGCTTCTGTGTTTTGTGTGTGTGTGTATTTGTGCATGTGTGTCATTTGTGTGTGTGTGTTTTGATCAGTGTATGTGTGTGTGTGTGTGTGTGTGTTTCGGTGAATGTGTGTGTGATTGTCATTTTAAATTGCATTCATCTACCCATGCTTTGTTACTTGTATATGTTATTAATCAGAACAATTAATCACTTTTGTGAGAGTGCGTGTGCGTGCATTCGTGTATGTGTTGGTCAGTGTGTGTGTGTGTGTGTGTGTATGTGTTGGTCAGTGTGTGTGTTTGTGTGTGTGTATGTGTTGGTCAGTGTGTGTATGTGCGTATTGATCAGTGTGTGTATGTGCGTGTTGGTCAGTATTTGGTGTGTGTGTGTGTGTGTGTGTGTGTACAGTATGCGAGGGCAGCAGTGAGGAGCAGAGGGGAGGCAGGAAGTTATAAATCAGAGAAACTGCCCGACTGATTGCCCCCGGTAAATCAAATCAGCAAGAGACTGCCTGACTCTCTCTCTTCTTTCTTTCCTTCCTTCTTCTGTCTCCTTCTTTCTTTTATTTTACTCTAATTCTTTCTCTTTCTCAATCCTTCACTCTCATTCTTTGTTCTTTTTTTTTCTGGTCTCTCTCTCTCCCTCTCTCTCTCTCTCTCTCTCTCTCTCTCCTAACCTGATTTCAGTCCCAACTTTGAAAATCTGATGGCCAAACAGAGCCTTGCACTGAGAGAACACACACACATCCTCATCCTCTTTGAACAGACACACACAGGCCTCCCTACTGACACACACCAGATACCCAGAAGCCTCAGTGCTAATCGGTTTAGCTGCAGTCCGGTTGTGTCTCTGCGTGGCCGTGGGCTTTTGTTTTGGCTCTGTGAGGAGAAGAGTTAACTGGATTTTGGGGCGGCTAATTGATGCCCGTCTACGCGGTTGTTCTTGGATCAGCGCGGCCTGAGCGGCCCGATAACGCGGTTACAGGCCGAATATTTAGCGATTCATCATGATGCTGAGCAGAACAGCAGCAAGGCCGACTTTGTTATTCGTCCATCTGATGCTGCGTGATGTGGTCTGTCTACCAGTGATCCGATTAATGGCATAATGTTTCTTTTACCAATTTTATTTCTCCGCTTTTATTCCTTTAAAGCCTTTATTCCACTGATATCAGAGCTCACAGATGGAACTGAGGGGTGTTCAAGAAAAGTTCCTTCGTTCTCCATTTATACCCAAGAACCAGCGAAAGGTTCTTTAACCCTCCTACTATATTCAACATTTAATGTCTCTAAATAAATCTATTTATCCCCAAGAACCTCTTCTACGGCCTTAAAGAAACTTTCAGTGGATGGTTCTTTAACCCTTCTCTTATATTCTCTTGATAAACAATGGATGTAATTTTTTGCTTAATTTAATGGAGGCAAACTGCATAAACATGAAATTAACATGTTTTCAGTGTCCAGGACACATCTGTGTTCTATGGGGTTAATTTGAAATGAGAAATATCAACATTTTACACAAATTTTTTTTTTGTTGTTTTGGATTGCATTGAGAGTGATATGCTGTGTGGAATTTTACCTGGAATTTTACTCCTACTACACCTGTAGGAGAGTGAAAACCACTGATAGGTCACATGACATGGGGGGGCTTTATTACATGTATGTTTTATTTAAAGCTCTATTTAGGTCAACAAACAAATGTAACGTACAGACACATAAAGTTGGGTAGCAATTATAATTTAAAACATTTTCTGGAGGTTTAAGACCATGAGTTTTAAGGTAAATGTTTTGAATGTGATGTGCAAAGTCTGAAGAACCACCTACTAATTTGAGCTTTCTATACCAGTTACAGACATTCTCTAGGGGTTCCACCAATATAAATTCCAAATTCATGAGCCTGTGCTCGACCAAACAAGCACATCTGAAGGTTTTGATCCTGCAGAGAAGAGGGAGAATGTGAGTTTCAGTGGTCTGTAGTTATTATCAGTGGCTTCGGGGAGCCAGAACTCTTAAGCATATCTATGTGAAGTGAGGGGACGAAAGGGCAAAGGTCAACTTGTAGTTCCTAAATGTGATGATAGGACCAGTGGAGCTCAGATAAAGAGGAGCCACAGAGCTGAGCTTGATAAAAGAGCTGACGTGGAGGAACATCTTCACTGCGAATATGGTGAAATCAAGAAAAAAAAAGATAAATTAGCTCAAAACTGAAATATAACTTTTGTAAAATTTTGTAAACTTTGGCAAAATGTTGTATTTTAACTTCAACTTCAACTTTTCTCTATGTGTGTCTTCATTTTAATTCCCTTTTATGACAACTTACACATTGGTTTTGTGTGCAAATCAAAAACAATACACTCACAAAATATACAGCAAAACAAATTTATAGAAGGAAGAAAAATGTTCATAATTTAAGTGTATATTAATGTAAAATGATTGTCTACGTATGTTGTTACAATTGCTATTTGTTCATTTATCATTTATTAAAACAAGGAGAAAAGTTGTAATTAGGTTTGGATGTAGCAACAATTACTTGCTTTCATAGTATTTACTAAATAAGTACTAGAAGATACAGAAAAAATGTCGCACATACCAAATTTTTCAGAACAGATATTGAATAGTAGACACTGACTAATTTATTGTAGTTACTGAATAATTTGTAGTAGATATTGAATATTTCAGAGTAGATATGGAATATTTCGGAGTAGATACTGAATAATTTACAGTAGTTATTAAATAATTATAGTAAGTAGTGAATAGTTAATAATAATTACTGAATGTACAGAATAATAAATATGGTAAATATGGAATATTTCAAAGTATATATTGAAAAATACATAGTCGATGCTGAATATGAATAGAAGAGAGTGATAAATAATAATAAACTGGCCCCTTTTTAAATTTGAAAAATTCTTAAAAGTAAGTAACACCAGTTAACTTTTTTCTTTTGTTTATTTTTCTCTTAACATACTGTTCAATGAATCAAATATTGACTGGGGTTACTTAACATTTTAGGTTAAACTGTTGCATTTTTGAACAGTGTAGCAAATACTGAATGTGTCACAGCAATTACTGAACAATTTATTAGCGTCATAAAAATTTGTTTAATTGGTTAATAATGATACATTCCTTCTGATTTTCAGATCACACTTTTGTGACTTTTAGAAAATGCAACTGATCTACAGATTAGATCTTAATGAGTTCAGGCAATAAAGATGTAAAAGCATTGGTTTCAAATTTTGTCAAACTTAATGTACAGAAATGTGATCACCAATCCTGGAGGGTCTTTGTTTAGTCATGTGACTGTAGTGATGTGTCCATGCATCTGAATGAATTTGTTGTGTAAAACGGTCCTAATGTAACTCAGTGCAGGCAGACAGAGAAGCGAATGTGGATTCATATGAAGTTTGACCCCCTACACTGGAGCTCAGACTGATTTCTGGGTCTTCCTCTGCAGGTCGGCGGCAGTGAGACAGTGATTAGGTTGCGGATTTCCTCTCGACTCTGTAGGAGCCATCACAAACCCACCAGGAAACACACACACAGCTCATCGTGTTGTCACACAGATGCAAAGTCCATATATATGCAAAGCATATTTATGTGCATGTTACTCACATTATATTCACTTGAAATACACTCAATATTTTTACAAATACATTTACAGTATGTTCAACATTTGATCTCCTTAATTAGCCAAAAAGTCATTTTTTAATCACTACTGACCTATAAAAAGCCACCTAATATAGTTATAATTATAATTAAAGTGTAGATGACCAGACAAGTGTTAGATATTTAAAGAGATATTAAGTGCTGAAAGTTAACGAGTACATTTAAAGTTAAAGGACAGTCTAGAATTTGACTCTGCATCACCAATGACCAGTTAATAGGAGTCAGACCTGCACTGTTACAGATTCTCTCTTCTTAGAAAGGAAACTGGTTTTATTTGATATATTTTCATTTATAGTTGTTCACTCAGCAACATTCTGGAGTTTAATAAGAATAAAAATCTGCAGTTTACGAAATAAATAGACAAATGGTAAGAACCTGTAGTGTGCCTGTCTTATGTCTTATGTATTTGTGTTTATGTTTGTTCTAATGCTGTTTAAAACATTAGCAGAACTCCTTTGCACTGCTATGTATGTAACCCTTGGCCAGTGCAGATTCACTATCTGCTCTTTGACTTATGCTGTATATTTTTTGTGCTCATATAAAATAAAATTCATCATAGCTCATCGTGGGCCAATCCATCTGTCATGAATTATCTATTTGAGTAAATGTTTGTATTCATAAACCAGTTATAAACAAAACAAGAGCGTGTAAAAGAAATGGTACAGTTGGGCTGAATGGCTTGAAGGTGCTCTTTCCAGGAGCGAATGTGTGTCGCACAGTTTAATGACTTGTTCAGTGTTCGCACGGATAAAATGGGGCACCGCAGATTAAACTTAATCAAAACAAAACTCATCCCTTATCAAATAAACACAAGAGACACATTGTATAACAGTACATTTGGACTTTTTAATAGAAATAAAAGATCATTTTTGTGTATTGTCTCCACTGATCTATAGGTGTAAATAGATATAAATAGATATAAATAGATATAAATTATCTGACCCTCTTTTTGTTAATGGAACAATGTCTCTATCTGAGCTGGTCTGTGTGTGTATGTGTGTGTGTGTGTGTATGTGTGTGTATGTATGTGTGTGAGTGTGAGTGTGCATGTGAGTGTTCCATTCACATTTTGTATTTAATAAATGTTTTGAGCGGAATATAAATATGGAAATAATCCACGGACGTGCAGGCAGGGTAACTAGGGAAATATTTACAGACGAATGGCACTAATAGGGCGAGGGGCAGCGTGCCAGGCGTTGCGGGGCAAAGGCACATGACTTTGAGCTCCATCAGGTGCCGAGTCCTGCATTAGCCTCTAAAACCTTACTTCACTCAGGGAGCGGGACGGGCAGGAGGTCTCAGATATTTGTGTTACGGTATTAAGATTAGCATCAGTGCATCTGTTACTGTCTCTGATAAAGTATATGTGTATTAACTGGTAATACCATGGTATATACGGGTATCACTCAGTGTATTGGAAAACTCCCAGTTTCTTACAGGACAAAATGAGTTCCTAGATGTTCTTAATAGTTTTGAAATGAGTTTAGGAAAATGTAGTCAGCCAGTACATTTATTTCATGTGCAACATGCAATAAAAAGTTGTTTGCTCCTTTTGTCATGCATATTTTGTTCTACTATGAATGATTCAGTATCTACAATTAATTATTCAGCACCTAATAAGAAGTGCTAAGTAACTAGTGTAAATGATTCAGGTCATTATATTATTTATTCACTACTGTGAGTTATTCAGTATCTACTAGGAATTATTTAGTAATTTTTCACTAATAAGTCACAATTTTTCACTCTGCTATTAATTACTGAGTTACTACGAATCATTCAGTGTATACCATACATTTTTCAGCAACTTCTATGAATTATTTAAAAGTTTCTTTTAATTATTCAGTAACTACCATGAATGATTCTGTTTATGCTGTACATGTTGTCTACTAGAAATGATACAAAAACTACTATAATCAGACAATAACATGATTTTGTTCTCTATTATATGATCTTGTATGACTTATATAATTTTACCTTATATCTGTTCTTCACAGTCTAAAAAGCCATCTTATATTTTCTCTCTAAAAAAAGACGTTGATTTAAATTCTCTTTTATTTTTGTCCAACCATCTTGAGTTCTGCAAAGTTCTGCAGGATTTGCTAGAGCTTTACTGGAACTGACTGGGTATTGACCAACACAGCTGCGTATCCTTCTGATTCTCTTCTTAGTAACTAATTAGTAACGTGTGAGAGTGGGGGGCAGTTTGGCAGTGCACTGGCAAAGTGGTTTTTGGACGTGTCAGGCGGCATCTACAGTACATCTCCTACAGCTGAGCCCTAATGAAAGCAGCTCCGTTTGGATTGGAGGAATGCTCTCGTTCCAGATGGAAAGGGGTCGTTCAGCCTGTCAGAGGAGGGAGAGCGGATAGAGACGTCAGGATCTCCGGCAGGGCGCAGAGACTTTTAGACAGATGGCATTGCAACACCAATCAAAATCACATTTATTCCCTTACTCACTGGCCAAATGCAGACAGAAACTGCAGAGAATTGGAACTCTCTCTCCATCCTAGTCCAGAAGTACATGCCCTCATACACATATATATGTTTATATATAATATACTTGTGTATTTCCATAAGGAAATACTGAAGTAAACTGATCAGTGTGACTCCATAAGTTGCAATATTGTAGCAATCTATGACAGTAAATACTTCACCAGTATTTATGATGTTAATGTGTGGCTCCATTATTATGTATGACTCTATATATCCATGTGTGTGTGTGAGCCCTTGTGTGTGTAGTATAAGTACATATCCCATATATATATACACAGCATATATATAAAAGAATGGAGATTTTGCTTCTTGTGTCTGTTCTTGTTTTCAACTGTTTTACTAAACTTTGTCTGAAAATGCATGAAATCATTCACATACACACATATACACACACACATGTACCTTCACTTAAATGCTATGTGAGTATGATGAAGGCCAGTATGGTTCCAGTTGGGATGTTTTAGTTCGTGTTGCTGTTTCTGAAAAGGCAAAGGCAGTTTTGTTTTGCGCAAAATTCAGGTGTGCCGCTTTGAACCAAAAATAGAGGGAGTGGTGGAAAAAAGTACAAGGGAGAAAAAAAGAAAGGTGGGAGGGAGACTGAGGAAGAGAGTGAGGGTACATACTGCTAGGGGAGAGAGGGAGGGAGGGAAGGAGGGAGAGAGAGAGGTTTTAGGTTTTTGGATAAAAGCTCAGCACACCCTGTATCCCCGGACATTTTTACGGCTGCCTTTCAAGATTACTGTGCAGAAATACCGCGGCTCATTTGGAAATCAATTAGCCGGCGGGGTGATGAGGTGTAGGCCTCTAGCAGCCTGACACCCGCTGTCCCTGTATTACTGTCAGCGAGGGCCAGGCCTCACCCCTCCCCCCCGCACGGGCATCTGGACTACATATGTTCACTCGCTCTCAATATCTCTCTCTTTCTCTTTCTCTCTCTCTCTCTGTCTCTCTCTCTCTCTCTCTCTCTTCTTCTTCTCTCTCTCTGTCTCTCTCTCTTTCTCTGTCGTTTCCTTTCTCTCTATCTCTCTTCCTCAATCTATCTCTGTCTCTTCCTCTCTCTCTGTCTCTCTTTCTCTCTCTCTCTCTCTTCCTCTCTGTCTCTCTGCCTCTTGTTCTCCGTCTTTCCTTTCTCTCTCCCTCTCTCTTTATCTCTCTTATTTTCTTCCCCTTCTCTCTCTGCTTTCTTTCTCTTCTCTTTTTCCTTTTTTCCTGTTTCTCTTTCTCTCTCTCCCCTTTCTCCTTCTCTCTCTATCTCTTTCCTTCTCGTTCTAATATCTGTTTTTCTTCTTCTTCTCTCTCTCTCTCTCTTTGCTCTTTTTTTTCCTTTTTCCTGTTTCTCTTTATCTGTCTTTCAATTGTTTTCCCTCTCTTCTGTTCTCTCTCTGTTGTTCTTTTCTGTTCTTTTGCTCTCTCTCTCTCTCCTTTTTCTTGTTCTTTTTTGCCCTATCCCTTTCTTATCTCCTTCTCCCTCTCTCCTCTCTCTTTTTTCTCTTTTCTAGTACATCTTTCTCTCTCTCTCTCTCTCTCTCTCTCTCTCACTCTCTCTCTCTCTCTGTCTCCCTCCATATCTCTACAGTGGTTCCTGTTGCTGCTCCTGAGAACACACTGAC